>VYXF01010202.1:123905-140714 GCA_013397295.1 Polioptila caerulea | reverse complement strand
TTCTTTCTTTTCTTTCTTTCTTTTCTTTCTTTCTTTTCTTTCTTTCTTTTCTTTCTTTCCTGCTCTTCTAATGGTGAATCATTGTGTTTCAGTAGTACACTGGGAAACCATGGTGTTGGGTATTATATAAACATCATGACAAAAGATTCCCCCATGTCCTGTTTACCCCTGGAAAAAGAAGTGAGGTACAGGAAGACTGTGACTTGCTGAAGAAAAAAATGAGTCTTTTTACAAGAGTTCAGAGCTGTGCTCATTTTTGCTGAGTATTGATAGAATTCTGATGTTTGAACTGCATTCTTCCCCTCTCCAGTTATCTATAATAAAGCTATACACATATAAAGAGCTGTTATTGACAGAGAATTCTGGTCACAAAAAATGTAGTGTGGCATCTCTTTTTCTTTTTATTTCCATGAGTCTTCAAGGGCATCCAGAGTCTTTCTGTCTGGTGCTGTAACTTCATGTACTTTGCAGCAGGATGATGTCAAGGCTTAAAGCCATGCAAAGAAATACAATTATTTACTCCTACGCACTCCTGTTTTCCAGGGTGTGTTCTTGTCCTTCTGGTGAGAAGTGCAATCCTGCTTTGCATGAAAATACAAGGAAAGCAAATAAGAAAAGCAAGTCTGTGATTCATTTGAATTCTAGCTGTAAATCAAGAAGTTTTCTGTGTTAAAATGCTGAGTTGGGCTCCGTATTTCTGCATTTCTGTACCTAGTACAAAGTGCATTATTTATTGCATTCAAAGGAGTTCTCCATTTTCCCTTGCAGCCAGGAGAATAAGAGGTACAGTTAGCAACCCACAGCAAACCATTTTTAAAGTAATTCAATATTTTGTAAAATGTGAGGATTCTGCCAGTCTGGGGTGCCACTTGAGCCTGGGATAACTCAAGGATGCCTATGGAGCATCTTGAGAAATCACAGAATTCCTGGCTGGCTCTGCCTGTGCTTCAGCACTTTAGAAATGTTACCCTTTATGGAATTACTGTCTTAAAGGTGACAGTCCCTGTGTGTATATGTTGTTTGCCCTGGTATTTTGGTAGAGGCAAATCAAATAAAGGCATGATAAAATGTGTGGATGCCACTGACACTGAATTTTCCTACATAACCTGGCATTATTTTCTGGGGAAGGCAGAGGTTGCCAGGAGTGTTGTAGTGATGATAATGCAAGGATTGAGGCAAGAGGTGATACACAGTGAGTCACTTGGACTGCTGAACTAATACAGAAGAAAGTTATAGTGGTACCTTTGATGGAGGTGTATATTTGACTACATAATCTATCTACCTAGTATAATTAACTGCAACTCCTGAACAGTTGTTTGAAATTGTATTTAGCTTGGCTTTTTTTTTTTTTTTTTTTTGCACACCTTAAGTATTTGTTGTGGGCCTGTAAGTTTATGTGGTTTTGTTTGAGTTGTGTGGAATTTTGTTTGGTTCTTTCTCTTGTCTATAAATAAAAAATATTCAGAAAAATGACCTGAAAAGATCTATAGCAGAATGAGCCTTTCAGTTTTTTCCACTCCATAAATACTTTCAATTGCCAGTTCATTGGAGGGGCAGCCACCACAGCTGATTATGAAATAGCTTTGAATCCTGTCTGATTTTTCTGGAGTGAAAAGTGCTTGCTAAGCAAAAAGAAAATATTGGCATGGAGTTTTCCAGAAGAGTGAGAAACAGCACAATAACCAAGGAATCAGTGCTACTTAAGAAGTCACTGTCATGTATCAGTTTGTGTGTGCATCCCAGAATAAAAGTAACAAGCCACAGGCTGAATGAAGAAGATGTAATTGGTGATATGATCCAAATGGCCCTTGGGAAATTTGGGAATCTCCTATTTTTAGTTTAATAGTTTAATATTAATCTGCATTAGGAGATAACATGAACAGAAACAAGCTGGCCTGAGTAGCTGAGAGCATAGAAATACCTAAGAAAATATCATTTAGTGGTTAGGGAACACAGGTCCTGTGAACCAGTCAGTTGATCCTCCCCTCAAAAGGAAGTAATTCAGGAAGCCAAGGTTGATTTACTGGGTGAGGTTGTCTCGTGTGGCAGCCTTTGGAGCACCGGATATTGAAGAAACTTTATCTTGGACGTGGTCTTAGCCAGAAATTAAGATGAGATCTTGCACTTGAGCTATGAAAATAAACTCATAAACAGCAGAAGTCAACAGTCTCAAACAGAATATTCAGAGAGTGAAAAGAGATTAAGGTAATATGAAATGCTACAGTAGTAAAAATTACTCTTGTTTTACCAAAATAAAAAAAAAGAAAAATCCTTCTATAGAGTGTTGCAAAATTTCTAGGGAGGGCTTTTCATTATTTAAAACAGTCAAATAAAAACCCCATATGGATTGTATGCTAAAATTCAAGCCACACAATTTTTTGTAAAGACATGACACACTACCTTGGGTCATTGAAGGAATTTTTGAAGAAAACCTGGTTAATACTGTTTAAATTTTTCCAAAAGCTGTGAGTAAAATTAGGCATCCACTAAAGATCAAGTATTGTCTTTGTTCAAAAACTGATTGAAATGGGGAGTAATATTAACACTAAATGATAAATTAGCAGTTTGGTAAAAAGCTGCTTTGGGTTATTTAAGAAGTTTGGGTTTATAAGAAGTTATTTCTGTGTCCTAGGACCCACAGTGTCAGTGTATTCATGAGTTGTGTATCAGGCTACATGTAAAATGAAACACTGGGTTCAAACATAGTTTGCAGTGCCTGGATCATGGTAGATAAATGACCACAGCATGGTTAATGCAAGGCAGAGTGCATTCAAGAAGAAAATCTGAATTCCTTATACGTTTGTACATCACATTAGGTACATCTGCTGAGGGGAAAAATAAACCTAGCAGTTCATTTTCAAAGACCCCGTGAAGATTTTTGTTCCTTTTGTTGCAAACATATAAACTATGTTAAACACAAGAGTAAAAAAAATAATAACAAGGAGATTATTAAAATCCCCTTGTGTACTTCAATTATGTAGTCTTCTAATGAATACTAAATGCTATATGGAGCCAGTTCAATGTGAATGATCAAAAACCTAAAAAAATCTCACATTAAGTCAGATAGGAAGGGAAATTGTGATTGTTTATGCCAGAGAGAACATGTGCAATCCATGATGTACACAAGGCAATGAATTGTAAATAAAAACTTTTAAAAGCCGAGTAAAGAGAAGTTTTCTGCCTGAGTGGTTCTTAGAGACACAAAGGCATATTAAATGAAATCAAGGTCTGAAATTCAGGACTGAGAAAAGAGAACTTATTTTAGTGTGCATCTCATTGAAACACACAGCGAACTAGGACAAGAATATTTGGAGATATTAGAATTTGTATGATTTGTAATCCTTCCATAAGTGAGTTATGGGTTTTTGTGCCTATCATTGTTGAGAAAAATAACATTGGTGTTGGAGGGCTGGCAGGAGAGAGACTGTGCAATTTAGAGAGCTTTTTGGTCATTTATAGAGTTAGAAAAGTTTCATTTACCACTTTTATTGCTAACTTCTGTAGTGGAGAGTTCTAAACCTGCTCGTGGCCGTTCATGTTTGTCTAGATCTGGTATTTTGATCCCAGTTTCTCGTCCAGGAGCTGCACCAGTCCTGCTTGCATTGCTTAGCAGTGAGCTGTGTGAGGGCTTTCAGTGATGTAGCTGAGAAGTTGGTGACATCTCTTGGTGACTGTGGAAAATTACAGGTGATTTGGGATAAACGTCAGGATTTCTAATTTGGACATTGCAAATGTGACCTAGGTCAAAATTCTTTTTTGATATGCATGTACACACCTCTTGCATTTCATTCTCCAGATTTCATTATTCATCTAGAGACTAATTCAGGCATTTCTAAGCCTGAAATGAAGGTTTCCAGCCTGTAGTGAAAGTTGTCAGTCTGAAGTCCAAATACTGTAGTGTGCAGTACCTATTAATTTGCCACCTACAAAGCAATTATATAACATTATTGACTCTCCTCATTCTGATTTTTTTTTTTTTTAGGCACAAAGTCAGCCACAGAGTATGCTAATGGTGGTTATGACATTGTGTCACCTGCCCCATCAGTCTACCTTGGCACATTTCAAATTTTGCACCTCCTGGAAGATCTGAAGATGGCCCTGGAGATGCTGGAGGACCCTCAGGAGAAAGAAGCTCTGAGGAACCAAATCCCAGGGGCCACAGCACTTTGCCTGAGGGAGTGGTTTGAGGAGAATCTGGTGAGTTGTTATTTGAGCTTTTCCCATTCTGTCTGCAAACAGGGCTGGGTCAAGTATTTTCATACTTTAATTATTTTTGTAATAACTGAAATCTGCATACTTAGAAAACCCTAGGGGGTGGTGAGCAATAATAGCTGAGGATATCACTGCTTTATGTGCTGATTTCTAAAGCAATGCAGATATAGAAGTAGAAGAAAGTTGATAAAAGACCTTATTTTGTCCTTTGGGGAGAGAAGATATAGTAAAAATGAAGTACAAAAAAAGTTACCTTTTCTGTGGTTTTGGTTTGTTGTTTTTTTTGTAATTTGGTTTGCTTTGTTTCACTCTTTGTGCTGGAGATAACAAATTTATAACTATTTACAAAAATTCTAATTTTTAAGCTGTCAGTTTAGAATAGAGTGGCACTGTCTGTTGAAGGGACAGATCCAGACTGGATGAGCCCCCTCTCCTTTTCCTTGCTCCATTTCCTTTGCCATCAGTGTTATGAACCTCCAAAGCATCCAGGCAGTGGGAGTAAAGGCAGGAAAGCCTTTGATTCTGAAGGGGAGGCATTCCTGTTGGGATGGATGGGGAACAAACCTCTGACTGCTCTGGAAAAGACTGAGGTTTACCAGGTGAGGCACAGATCCTGAGACAGACCTCAAAAGAAGAGACCCAGTGGATGGAGAGGAGGAGAAACACAACCTTCCCCCTCTCCAAACCTGCCACTGCCAGAGACTGGTGGGTTCCTCATAAGTAAAATGGACCTGTAGCTTGCCCAGCTTTGGAAAGTTTCCCAGAATAACAGGTTTTCCTCTGGCTTTGGCAGTGCACGTGACTTTTGTGTGATAACCGTGCCTGCAGCCTCTGGTTTGGTGTTTTTATTTGGCTTCTTTATTTTCTGGCTGATATGTGCTGGCTGTAACCCCGTGCTGGTGCAAAGGTGGCTGCTTTTGTTTGGACTTGTCAGCTGCTGGCTCATTGGCATTCTTCACAGAGTGCAGGTGTGGGGCTGGAAAATCCTGTTTGGGCCCACATCAGAGACAGGAATGAGAATTTGGTACCAGTTTTGAAAGTGAATGTGTAGGTAATATTTAATTTAGATTTACAATATTAAATTTGGGATTTTGGTATCCTTAGGCCAGCTCTTAGCAAATGCTTGCCTCAGCAGAAATTCTAATGATTTTTCTAATCTTTATGATAGCTAAGAGATGAGTTTAATGTATAAAAGACAAATTTCCAGAGTTGTTCACAGTAAGATTGGCCCTGTATCAAGAGTAGGATTCATTTGACAAAGCAGTTGGGCAGTTCTGGATTCAGAACCAAGAAAACAGGGAAGATGGTGGTTTGGAGTATCTCTGGAGCAGCATGTAGGGGTGACTGATTTTACCATATTTTGCACTGCTCTGCATTGAGGGAGGGTAGTGCATAGATGCTGTGACTGTTATTTGAAAATAGATAGTAATCATATGTATATGAAAAACTTTCTTATATATATATTATTTTTTTAATGCAAATAATTTACAAGCATGCATACAATTTCTGTGGAAGGACTCTGATAAAATTCAGATCGTTTCAATGAAATGGAATGTGTATTTCATTGTTGTGTCCCATACTGAAATTTCCTTTGTTCCAGCCCAGAGCTGTGAAACATGACACTTAATGTGTGTCATATGGCAGGATAGTTGAGGTAGAAAGCTCTAAAGAATGAGAACTCTGCATCTCAGTGAATCCATTGACACTGGAGGCCTCAAAAGCAGTTTAGTGATCATTACTCCATGAAATGCTGGAGTATCATTTAAAAAAAGCACAGATGTTGGCACGTTCTCCAGTGGAATGTGCTCCAAAGTGTCTCTTCTAAACATTCTATTTAAAGTGTTGGCTAATGGCTGAGCACAGAGATTTGGAGTATAATTTGTTGTATTCAACTGAAATGTTACATAAAACATTGTTTAGCATCAGTAGCAGTAATTGAATTGCAACAAAAGTTGTATGTGAAATGCACGTGACAAACAGGGAATGGTGAACTGATTCCTTTGAGATTTTATTGTTTAGAGCTGTTACAGGTTAAATAACAGCTATAAATGGAGAGGGATTTTCTTTTGTGGGCAATCAATTCCATGTCTGTTTATTTTGGGGTCCATGCACCTTCCTTTAATAACAGAGAGCTGCTCTAGCAGCTCTATATGTTGCTGAATGGCTTCAGAGACTACAGCAACAGCTTTGTTTCTAGCATTTTACTCAAATGGGCATCAAAAATATTCCCAATTTATCCTCATTAGGCACTCATTAGAAACTAAAGATGCAAAAAGCTGTTTCATGGTTTTAAAACCAGAGAAGTGTTCTTCTTTCAAGAAAAGTGTGTTATTCCCCACTTCAGTGTGTGGTTGAAAATTGTATTAGGAATCATTTCAGCTGCCATGGCTGATCAAGAACACAAACAGTGTGCCTAATCTGAATGTGTGTTTTGCCCTGGCCTGTGTTGCTTTGCTGGGAAACCACAGAGAGGGAAGTCAGAAGGAAGACTGGAGGCTCATTCCTGCTGCATAGTATCAAACAGCAGCATTTGCCTGCCAGCATTTGGGTTTAAACAAATTACAGGATAAAAGTCCCCATGATTGTGTGCTGTGCTCCTTCTGCATTTGCAACCTTCACACCCTAATGCAGCCCTGAGAGCTCTTGGTGGGTGTCCCTGCTCTGGGTGTGCATTAGGATTTTGTGATTGTGGCTCAGAGGACAGAAAGTGGCTGAATCTTCTTTGTGCTGTTTTGTGGGAACCCAGAGCTTGTCCTTGACTGCTCTGGGGGCTCAGAGACCTGGGCAGGGGCCCCAGAGGGCTCAGAAGCCCTGGCACCAAGCCCAAAACACCTGTGGTTTGGATTTTAGTCCATGGGAGAGATTAACAGCTTTAAAAGAAAAAATACAAGTCTCACAAATTTAAATAGAATAATAATAAGATTGTCACAGGGTGGAAAAGTAGATTTTAGGTTTAGTACATGGGGGTGGCTGAAGCCAAGATAGAGGAACCACATGGCTTTTAGGCTTCTTCCTTCTTCTTCATCTCCTCCATGATTCTGCTGTGATGGTGGCACTGGTGATTGGTTTAGATAGAATACACATTGTCTAACGTAGATGATAGATATTGGAGAATAATTGTAAATAAGGTACACATAGTTCTTAGTATAAAAGATAAACCACCACCTCTCGGGGGGGGAATCGCCTCGAACTGTTGTGCTGTGAACACCTCGGCAGGACAGAGAGAACAGTGTTCTAGATAAGCTATTATAAACAATAATAAAAGTATCTGAAGACCGAAGATTTGCACGTCTTTCTTCTCCTGAGCAAGGAAAAGGACTTTTAACACTTTGGGGACTTTCCCAGAAAAAAGAAGAAAATCCCCACACTGTTTTTATTGCAGTAACATCTAGAAACCAGAGATCAGTTGTACCTGCATGAGGAAAATAACCTCTGCAGAAAATTGCCCCTTGGCCCCATGACTCGAGTAGCATTGCAGCTTTGAGAATTGCCACTTCATGTGCTGAACTACACCTTCAAATAAATAAATAAAGGCTGTGGAGTTTAGCCCTTGGCCAGTTTTGGGGCCCACAGGTTTATCACTGATCAGTCAGGAAGTTTCTGGGGTGATTATGGATATTACAGCTGGTCTCACCTTCCTTCAGGCCCACAGCACCAAACCCTGGAATTTATCAGGTGTGAAATATCACCAAGAAATGTTTCTGATTAATAACTTATTTTTTTTTTAACCACTGATAACATTTATATTCTTTGTCCCATCTGCTCTAGGTGTGAATACCAAAGATGTGGGAAAATTTAGGTATGACTAGAATAGGAAAACTTTGGGCATCATGTTTCATACCTGATCTTACCTTCCCTATTAACTCTTTGGAGAGCAGCTGCTTCATTCCTTTATTTTATGGACCCATTGGTGATCAGATGTTTCCTCTAAGACCGAGGCACAGCATCTGTTGGGCTAAAGATGTTCTTTTTTGAAAAGGCCATTTTTTTTGTTTGTTTTTTTCTGTGGTCTGGGATCTATAAACAATTCAGGTTCCTGCATTTACAGTAACTGGACACAGTAACTGTGCTGCCCCTGTTTTGAGATAGATGAAACAGGTTTGACAAACTTAGCACTGAAGTTAGGAAGGTTCTGTGTCACCACAGAACAAAGATGTTATAGTTGCTGTAATTGCACAAATCTTTGGACAAACCTAAACCAGAAGAAAACATGATTAAATACTGACTTTTAACTACTTTAGAATTGTATTTAAAACCTTTGCCTTGAAAAGAATTGTTTTACATGGCTTTATGATTGTAAATTCTTTGGCCTTAAGAAGAGAGCACAAAGACCTAGGGATTAACAGGGAGAGTTCATACAAAACAAATTTGTGGATAGCATCCATGTTTCTTGCTAAATATTTTAGTATTGCCAGTGACCACGTGACCTATCACAAAGCAGATAGTAATTTCAGCATTAAAAATTAACTGCTGCAGTGACAAATTGGCTTTGTGAGCTGCCAGGGAATGTATTTAGTTACAGTTTCATAACTCTAGATGACTTTCCACGCTGTTCATTCTGGGTTTTAGTCTATCTACCTTCATGGAATCCTTTTTTTGAGTACAGAGGAACACTTGTGTTCTTACAATGGACCTTAAGCTTCATTTTCAGGATTGTAAAACATGATCTTCCTCCTAGGGGAACATGAATATTTAAAGCAAACCACTCCATCATGTAGCTTTATATACAATGAGCCTTAAAATGACAATTCTTGAAAACTTACTAGTATTTCCCTGATTATTCAAAGGTTTTTTGGAAGCTTGACTCTGAAAATCTTTCTAAATATTCTCAATGTGAGAAAATAGAAAGGAGAGAAGAGCAGAAGAAATAGTAAAGGAACATTCTATTTTTAATAGAATGTGATTTGCTTTATGGTATGTTCTGTGCTTTTTATCTTTTCAAGATCTATTCTTCAGTCATAAAACCAGAGAATTTTTAGCAGAAACAGGAAAAATGCCTTATAGTCTTGATTGCTATTTGCTCATAATTAATGAGTAAATAATTCAAGAGAGATTGTTTCCACTGTGGGTCAAAATCAAGGAATATTTTTCCCCAGTATCTTCACAAAGACTTGAATGAAAATAGTAAAACCCAGTTCAGAATTCTGACTTGATGGAGCTTATGGAGTTTTGAAGTCACTTCAAAGTTTTATTTTAAGCATGTGTTAAAGTACTCTGCTGAAACCTAATCACTGGCCTCTCTATTTCACATTTGTCCAAGATTCATTTCACAGGGTTATCTGTCCACAAGAGAGGCAGAAAATGCCTGAGTTCAGGGCACTTTTCCACTTGAAAACACGTTTTTATAAAAGTATCAAGAGCATTTTTCAGCAACAGCTGAGTGGGAAGGGAATGCATCCTGAGCAACACCAGTTAAAGCCAGTGCATTTATCTGCTGGAAGATCTGACTGTGGAACTCAGCTGCTGGGAATCCTGATGGAGATATTTATAGCTGCATCTCCCCACTGCCAGGGGATATTAGCACATGTTAGATGGAAAAGGAAGCAGCAGAGCCTGCCTGGGACAGCAGTAGAAAAGCAGTCATTCCATAAGCACCCGTGTTTATTTTTGCCAGCTTGAAACTTTAGATGGGTTCTGTTTTCTGAGAAGGACTCAGGGATGAAAGTTAAATATCCCAGTCCTCCACAGTGCTCCAGCTCCTTTTCTGTGCATTGATGATGCAAGGAAGGCCTGAACTGGAAAATCTGGTCCTCTCAGAGTTCCCCAGGTGTTTCAGAGCAGTTCCCTGGACATCAGAGCCAGCAGAGAGGTGCCCTTCATGTGTTTCATCCATTTATGAATACTAGAGAATGCCTTGGAGACAGTGGAACTGCTGGTGTACAGAGCTTGCATGGAACTTCTCTAAACCAGGACTGATTTTTCCAGTGTTCTGTGGTTGCTTTGTCTGAGACCCAACCCCATCTCCTCTGACACTGGCTGCTCTCAGAAGGTCTCCTCTACCTGAAGAACTAATAGAATTTAAAAGTCTTGCAGTGGATAGGACTGATTTATATCCCTTCCTAAAAATGTCATTTTCTTTCATCCTTGTGGTGATCAGTGATGTTTAACAGAGCCACCCTTAACTCCAGAAGTGCTTAAACAGGGTTGAGTTATGGCCTGAGGCTTAGAGTGCTCATCAAAGACAGGTGATATTCCTGCTAGAACAGCAGAGCCTGTGTTGTAGGAGAGTTTTCCAAGATTTCAAGGTGCTCTACTGACATATATGAACTTTGCCCTCAGGTGCAATCCTCGGCTATGTGGCCCATCCCCACCTTGATGCTGTCAGTAGAATACCCTGTAGGAAGCCATGATTTTGTACAGAAATTGCATGTTATCCTGCAAAACCATGCTTTATTCAGTTCCATTGGTACAAGTCTCATTCAGCTCTTAGCTCCAGTGCCTTCCTTTGCAGTAAGTGGCTGAATATCCCATTAGTTCATCTTTCTTTTTGTGTCTGATGTCATGCATGGAGTCCTTTTTCCTTCTCCCCTCCTCATCTCTCACTAGAATCTCCAACTGTATTACTTTTCACTGATTTAAATGTTATACACTGTATTCATTTGACAAACATTAGTGCATAAATGCATTTTTCAAGTGGAGCTACAGGAAACATTGGAAAATGTTCTCCATAAAGTAATTAACGAAGAGATTGGTAACAGAGAATTGTTTCCTTAAACAATGGTGCTGACAGGAAAGGTGTAGAGGTTGCATAGAGAAACTGGAGGCAAAATTTAGTTTTAAAAGGTCCCTGTAATTGATTTGGAGACATTATTTAAATAATAGAAAGGCTTAACCTTGAAGTATTTCTCTATATAACCCCTATTTAGATTTCACAGAATTTGAATGGATAGGTTGATGTATTGAAATTTGCTGCATCTTATTAGTTATGACAAACATAGCAATATTATATCCACAACAAAGTTAATTCATTCTCTTTTGAATTAGTATGCTAATAACACAAAACTAAGTATTTTTTAAGCTTTTGTGACCATTCTAAAATGGGGAAAAAACCCACTTATTTTGGACAGATTGTCTAAACATGTTGACATCCTATTCTTTTCCAGAAGTTGGAAACTTCTAATGGGCCTAATTTTCCTCAGTAATGACACGCTTAAGAAAAAATATGAAAATAGTATTTGTATTTCCTTATCAGAAATAAGGACTTGTAAAGGTGTATCTGCAGCTTATTCTATTTTGGGAGGTTTTTTTACTATTTTTTTCCACTCTGAAATCTAGAAGAGAAAAATCTGATGTGCATCATAGTGAGGAGAGGCACACTCTTACCTGATAATGTTATTGGTGTGAATGCAAATATTTGGTAAATATCCTGTTTCAAACGTGTTGTATACTGATTTATTGCAGATTTAGTCATTTCTGCAGTGCTTTGAAGCATTTGAGACAGGAAACTAAACCTGACTTCATGCAATGTGTTCTGTGGTAGGATGAAAATAAGAATCTTTAATTATTTTCTTCATGTATCAGTGTACTCTGCATATAACTGGGGGAAGTGTTCACAGTGATGTTGATGGTCTGTGAAGTAGAAAATATTTTTTAGATTTCATGTGAAAACAGAGAAGTCAGATTTTTTACGTTCTCTTCTAAATAAGTTTCGTGCAAAAAAAAAAATTAAAAAAAAGGCACAGTTCTTGAAGAACTTGGACTGGACAAAGTATTTTAGCATATGGTGAGGAATGTGTGAAACTGCCAAGAATGTGCAAATGTCTGTGGAAGAATTAGCAGACAGTAACTTCATCTCAGAACCAGCAACAATTCTTTATGCCAGCCAAGGGAAAGGAGCTGTTATTGCTCCAGCAGTGACCAGAGAGGGCCTGGCAGTGCTGGGGATGTGTGACCTGGGAATGGCTCCAGAGATGGCAGCACCTGCTGGAGAATTCCCAACAGGGAATAATGGAGAGGGTTAACCACCACATGGAACTCATGGCCATCTAAGTCTGTTTCATTCTGAGTCAAGTCTGATTCTTGATTTTAATCAAAGAATTAAGGCATTAGCATTGAGTGCATCTTACGCTGGGAGAGGATTATTTGTTTGTGCAACTGCAAAATGTTATTTCTTGTCTGTTTCCCAGGATATTGTTTATTTTCTTCTACTATCACAAGCAAAGCAAACATGTTCATCTGCAGAATGCAGTGTATTTTTTTAATTTTGTTCCAAGACTTTCTTCTTTCTCTGTCACGTAGGCATTATTAGTCAGTCACAATTAAGATTCTAAGACTAATTTTCTTGCTGGAAATACTTATCTAGATTCCTGAAGCCATTTTTGCCACGAAAAAGAGATTTCTTCCTCCATTGTCTTCTACACAAGTATCCTGAGTTTCTTTATACACAAGTATTCCCATATTTTCTCTCTCCTTTTTCACTCTGAAGCTCTCACATCTTTCTGCACCATGAGAATGACACATGTGAATTGGCATGCTGAAAACCTTTTCCCTTTTAAAATCTGGTCATCATCCCTTTGTTTCAAAAACAGCCCAGACACTAGGATTGGAAAAAAAAAAAAAAAAAAAAAAAAAAGAAAAAAAAAGAAAAAAAAAGAAAAAAACCACAGAGGAAGAGATGCAGGAAAAGTTGATAATAATTCTTGGGAATGAGTAAATTTTTGTAGTATGTCCATCCTCACTGGGCTCCCCTCATGAGGCTGAGAGGATGTAAACCTGGACAATTCATTTCTTGGCCTAAGAGAGCCAGTGTAAGTTTTTTTAGTGTTTTCAGGGGCTGATGGGATTTGAAACCAGAACAATCTGTAAGTTATTGATGAAAAGGAAGACCTGGAGGACTGTTCTGATTCCTCCTATTCCTTTGCCTGGTTATTTCCCAGGAGATTGAGAGGCAATAGAAGAACGAGATTGACCATTTGCATTTGTGCCGCACCAAAACCTGTGTTTTATCACAATGTTAATAAATATAATTTTTAGTGTCCATAAAGCCCTAGCTGGGTGGGAGAAAGAGGGGGAGAAAGTGGTGGAAAAGTGAACAGCTCTGTGTTTCTTCAGCTCAGTGTTGGTAGAAGAGGGAAAACACCAGAACAGTGCCTTTCCCTCTAGAGTTCTAAGTGGATTTCTGGATGTTTTCTTGCCTGTTAAAAGTCTGGAATGGAGGGACATGAGAAGCGTAGCTGATCTGTTGAAGCATGTTGCTTTCAGTTTCAAAGCTCTTGCAGCATGTTTGTTTACTATTTAAAAGAGACTTCAAGCCTTGTTTGAAGTATTTGACATGCTGACTAAAAGCAGGGGCTCACTTATCTCAGTGGGCTTTGTTGGTTGTGTAGCAGCACAAAAGTTCTCGGGCTGGCACCTTTGGTGTTCTGCAAAGGGAGCTTTCAGTCCAGTCAAGGCTGGCAATAGTCAGCAGTTTTCTCTGGAAGTGTGGAACTGGCAAATAAACCCTAATGGGTTATCCTACAGCTCATGGACTATATAAACTTTTATGTAACTTGCAATATTTTACTGCCCTACCTTGCATTTGCATTGCCATGATGTGCGTGTTCTTTTATTTTTGAGGATGGCACTGGAGAAAACAGAAAATTTGATGGGGGCAAGAGAGCAAAAGCTTTATCAGTCTCTCTCTGGGGTAACACTTGAAGGTGGTGGTTCTGCAGTGGAAGTGGGGGAGCTTTGGCTTCTTTTTTGTTTAGCTCTCCACTGAACCAGAAACTGGTGCTCAGTGAAGAGCTACACACAGACATGAATTTCCTGAAAATAAGGAAAACATACAGTGGTAACCTGATGGAGCAAACCTGAGATGGCAACGTTTTGTCCTTATTTTCATACTGCCCAGAGAAGCTAACCTGCTTTCCCAGTGAAATGGAAAAGCATTCTAAGCAAATCTGGGGCAATTGTTTTGCATTCAGCTGGTTTCTGAGAGTTTCAGGCCAAAGCTCAAGCAGGATGTAAAGTTCAGTATGCAGGTGACAGCCTCCCAGTGAGCATGTGACTGTCTGGAATGTATGCTGTCAACATTCTGGCTGATAAGATGTAGAAAATTCAGGCACCCACCTTTTAATCAGGAAGAATGACTAACAGAGAGCAAGAAGCTTTTTCGTGGAGTTCAGCCCAAGTGACAAGGCAGAAGAAAGGTATGTTGTCATTTTTAACACTTTTAAAAGGAGAAATGGGTACTACCCTAAATGCAGATGCTACACTAGGGGCACTAGGAAGTTTAGTAACACAGCTTTTCGGTGGTTTTAAAGATTAGAAACAGAATCCTTAGCTGCTGAAGTGTGGTGGAGTGTTTTAAGAGAGGTATTTCCTTCTTCCTCGAATAAGACTGAAACGGGAGTCTTAGAGCCAACATTTTGAAATGGATGAAATGTGGAACTCAAGGCACCATCAGTGGTGATACTATGGGATATGCAATGCTGTGAGATAAAGTTGGATGTATTTGCTAATCTCCATAATTAGATAACAAGTTTTTTTTTTTGAAAAAAAAATGCTTTGTACTGTTGGGCTTTCATGTTTAATGTCAAGACAACTCCTATTCAGTCTCCAGCTTGTCAGCTATAATGGAGGCTGTCATGCACAGGGATAGTCTATTAAGCACTTTTTTTTTTTTTTTTAATGCACTGTTGATGATGTATTAAGATTTTCACCAGATAGTATGATTATAGTAAGAAATAACTGCTCTCATCAACTTTCAGACAGCATAAAATAAGTATATTCTCTGCTCAGGGCAACCCAAGTCAGATCTGTCTTGTAGCATTGTTTCTGGCAATGGGCAGTTCTTTTCTCCTCACATTTACTGGTGATTTTAGGTATCCCAGCATCTTCAGAAGACTCGTAGCTCTGACTTGATAAAAATTGTCATGTTTTTCTTGTCATGTGACTTTAAGTAAGAACAGATAATAAATACATGAAGGGAACTGAAAATTTAGGTTTATATCCTTCCCTCTTACTTTGTGTTGTGAGAGGTTCTCAAAAGAGCTCCATCAGGTCAAAGGGACCGAGAATGGTTGAAATATTAAAAACCCACATCCCCTTGAAGAAATTTTGTCACGTATCTGTGACTTCCCCAGTCTGGAATGTGGATAGGTGCCAGAGTGAGGCAGGTCCCTGTAGGAAAGGCTTTATACAGCTTCAGACTTTGAGTCCTTGGTGTGTAACATCAGTACCATGGGTAGCTTTGACACTGGCTCTTCCAAACTGCTGGTTTACTGCTCCCTAAGCCCAGGGCTCAGCCTGGCTGTAGGATCTGAAGGCAGTGAGGAGATAAGCAAATGTTCTGAGATGATAACATGGGAGCAGCTGCCCTTGGGTCGGAAGAGGCATTGCCCAAGCAGTTGTCCTTGTGCATGTAACAATCAGCTGCCCAGTTTAAGGCCAAAGCCACTTTGAACTAGGGGGAGAACCAGCACTGGAGACCAGAGTTTATTGGGAAAAATTAGAAATTATGGCTAACTGCTGTGTGGAGGCACTAGAGGACACCACAATAAAAGGCAACACTTTAAACTTCCCATCTTGCCAGAGCATTGCGTTGCACACGCGTTTATCTTGGTGTTGCAAGTTTGAAAAGCTGCCATGCTGAGAGATTTCAGCTTCAGCAGGAGCAGACAAATATCTTGGAAGGGTATCATCATCTTCTGCTAGGATGGAAAATCGCCTCTTTGGCAATAGCAGTATTTATGGGATCATTATGTTATTCACAGGATCGTCCTTGAATTCCTCTCCTTTTATAATGTCTTTTGAGAGGACAGGCAAGTAATTCAAAGAGCAGAACTTATTTTTAGGTTTAGTCTGAGCCTGAAATAAATTGAGAAGGCTGAGTAGTGTTACGATAAACAGGGAGTAGAACAGAGACAGGAAATAGGGGGTCTTTGGTAATGAGTTCCAGCCACTCTTGAAACACAAAGCCAGAGAAAGCATTACTTGAGAATAGTTTCTCAGTGACAGCTTAATAATTTTTAGCTTGTTATTCAGCATTAAAGGGGAACAGTTCCTGCAGATTTATGCTGTTCTTTAAAGATCCTTTTATAAAGACTATTTAGTAAGTTATCTTTTTAATGTTTTTAGGGTTGGATTGTTCTTGCTGCTAACCGATCTGCTGTTTAAAAAAACCAGATGTTCGGGGGGAGCCTGAAGTTTATACAGTCACTTTTTATATATACATCTGTGAGAAGCCTTTGGGATCAGACTGGGGGACAGGGGCAGGAGATTCAGCTTAAAATATGAGCAGGCATTGAAGATTTCAGAAGTTGAGGGTTGAAAGGGGAAGAAGTCACAGCTCCATCCTGTAGAACAAAGCAGAGCGCTTGCTTCCAAAAGTTTCTTTTAACCCTGGGAATGTGACTGCTGAGATGGGCCCAAAGCATGGATGGTGAGATTGATATTTACAAGCACTTCGCGTGGCTAAAGAGGGTAAGTGATTTGTTGGGCTTTGTTTTCTCTTTTCTAAATGCACATTTAGCAAAATCTTAGTGAGAATTCTCTGCTTTGCGAAAGGAAACTCATTCAGTGCCTCAGACTTTAAATGGTGTGAGTTTCTTCATGAGAAGTGAATTAAAGACGTGCCTTGGTGTAGGAGGAGGAGGCTTAGGGAGGGGGGGG
>VYXF01010202.1:49774-117449 GCA_013397295.1 Polioptila caerulea | reverse complement strand
GCCATGAGAGGTTCAGATTGGATGTTAGGAAAAATTTCATGACAGAAAGGGTTGTAAAACACAGGAGCAGACTGCCCAGGGAAATGGTGGAGACACCATCCCTGGAAGAGTTCAAAAAATGTGTAGGTGTGGTACTTGTGGACATCGTTTAATGGTGAAAATGGTGGTGGTGCTGGTTGGACTCGATGATCTTAAAACTCGTTTCCAGTCTTAAGAATTCTATGATTCCTGTAGGCAAAGTATTTATGGTATGCAGTTAACTTTTTATCTGCAGTGGTACTGCCATCAGCATATTTTTAGCTACCTTGCCTTAGCATATCTTTCCTTCTACTTTGTTATCATGTGTTCTCATAAGCTTTTTTACATGTTTTCTGCCACCTCTCTCATTCTTTCATTGTAATAGGCATAGTTCACATATTTGGCTTATAATTTGTCGAGCCCAGGTAACAATTTTTGGTCTTTAATGCTGGATCTTCTGAAATAACAGCTCTATAGGAAATCCTGCAGATTCAGCCTTTTAGAGCTGTGTAACCAGTGTTCATTTATTGTTCATGAGTTCTTAGAGCAATGGAATCATCTGTGGTTGTATCTTTTGTGCCATGAGTCCTGTATTCAAATGCTGCTGACACATGAGACATCTTGCTCAGTTTCTTCTCAGTCCAGACTTTCACAGCTGCAGAATGCACTCCAAGCATCCACAGATGGCCTTGGCTCATGTTACACTGCTTTATCTTGTCTTTATACACGCCACAAAGAATTACTGAGCCTCAAACAACTGCTGGACGTCAATCAGACACTTTTATTTAGCAGGTCATTTTTCTACCTACTGTACTTTCCTGTGCTGATCTTGAGGCCTTTCTGGCTGACCTCACACCTGCATATTTAGAGCCATTTCTGTGAGGTCTCGAACCTCAGTTGTACTTATCATGAATTGGTCAAAAATTTGTGACAGAAGTATATTTTGAGGAGAGTTAACACGTTCATCTTTTGATGATGAATGCTGGTAAGTGAGGTGTGGAGTGAGCACCTGCACATTCTGTTTTCAGTGTTCCTGCTGATTCCTTAAACAGATTAAAAAGACCAAGATGACTGAATTTAGAGGTGATTCTAGTTAAGGGCCTTGATGAAGGACATGATTAAAACATAAGAGCCAGATGCATAGGAAGAGAGTATAAATAACAGAATGCAAGTCAGTGCAGACTTGCTCAAAGTTATACATTTAAGCAGAAACAAGGAGTAAAAGCAGAATGAAGAGCAGGCTGGCAGCTAAATAAAAGCATTTTTAAAGGATCTGGAAACTATAGGTCCTAAGCTGAAAATATATGAATTTTACTGTATGTTTAATATGGAAAGAAATATGGCCCAAGAGTTTGTGAAAAGGTTTTACCACTCAAGCTTGTTTCAGCTGGAGTCCTGTGCCTCCTCTTAGGCACTTAATTTCAAAAGAAGTTGGGAAATAATTGGTGAAGAGCAACCAAAAGAAAACAACAAAACAAATCTTGAATAATTATCCTATGAGGAAAAGACAGAAAAACTCCTATTTTCTTTCACAGCATGAAGACAGACCTGCTGATTAGAGATACAGATATAATCTTCAGATATGTAAAAAATCTCAGAAGTGAACAGAAGGACCTATTTTTTAATTTGTGGCAGTATGATAACCATGAAGTTGAAGAGATTATTCAGATTAGGCATGAAGAAAAATGCTCTAATGATGGATAGGTAAGAGGTAGATGGAGAAGCTGTGAATTCCATCTCTGGAGGTCTTTAGAAGAAGACAAAACAAGAATTTTGCAAATAATCTTTGGCCCTGGGATGGAATAGTGAACCAGATGATCTCTTCAGGCATCTTTCAGCCCTGTTTGTTGGTGCCATTGTGATTCTCTCCATTTCTTTCAAAATATTCAGAGGCAAGGGTGCTCGGTTTCTCTCAGCTTATAAAAGTGCCACACTTATATCTATCTTCAGCACTTTATGGCTTGAAAAGTCTCTTTTGATTGGATCAGAATTTGATTTCTTGATTTGAGTTAATTAGCACCACGTTTATTTTCAGCATCTGTTTTACATTTGGTCCTTCAGGCCCAGGATCGAGAAGCCATAAATGTATTTAATTTAAAAAATACAAAATCTGTTCATCAATGTTCAGTTGAAAAAGAAAGAGCAGTTGGGGAGGAGGATTATAATTCTATGGGTGCCATTGTGCAAGGAACTATGAATGAGAAGTCAGCTGCAGTTGGAGGGAGCTCTTTGGATCCCTGTGTTAGCTGAAAAGCCAGGTTACAGCTTGAAAAAAGCAATGAAAAATTGTTGTGTTCCCCAGCAGAAATGCAGGGCCTGCAGTGGAGCAGGGAAATCAGCCTCTGGGGGTTTAGGTTACTTTTGAGCCAACAGCTTCATTCCCACAAGGTTTCAGCACACAGGATGAACCTAGGAAACTCTTCTAAGTGTTCTAAACCTAATAAATCTGTTTCTAAACCTAAATAAATCTGCAGATTTTTTTCTTTAATTGCAGTGTTTCTACAAGAAGTAATAAAATCCATTGGAAATGAGGCATAATAGTTAAGGACAGGCCATGTTTTAGAAGGTTTTGCTTCCTAGAGACATTTAGACATCTTTAAGTGATCAGGTAGAGTAGTTCCTGATAAGAATTTGATAATTTAAATTAATTTTTAATTGCTAACAAAAAACTTCTAATTTTCTCTCAGTAATTTCTAGGAATAATATGCCTATAGCAAGTTTTACCACTTGAAAACAAATACAAAATTCATTGGCTTTGGCAAAAGACTGTGGACACTAGATATTTCAAACTAAATGGGTTTTGTTTTAGTAAGATGGTATTTTCCATTGAAATTATAATTTTCTAGTCTATTCATTTACCACTCTTGAATGCTGGAAATGAGAGAGTATTCAAAATACAGCTAAAGAAAAGGTATGTTCTTAATGTCCATTAATTTTTAATGTACATTAAGTACAGGCTTAACACATATGAAATAAACTGTTCTGTTCTATGCATACATTTTTTCATATCGTTTGTCTTGTAAAAACAAATGTACAAAACTTTTATTAACTGTTGCTTGCAACTTTAACTGTAAAAATTCTCAGAGCACTTTTTTTTTTCCTCCCAGTCCCAGGTGAATCATCATTCATCCAATAATGAAACTTATCAAGAAAGGTTGGCACGATTAGAAGGTGATAAAGAGTCACTCATCCTGCAGGTATGTCCAAAAAAGAGAAGAAGATTGTCTGCATAGTTGATATTCAGTGCATAAAAGCTGAAGTGGCAGAGTATTTTCTGCTAAACAAATATTAGCAGGTCACCAAATATAACTGATGTTTAACCAGGAATTAATTTGTAATCTGTATAATCCCTCTAAATGATTTTATGGTGGGGTAATCTGGTAGAGGAAAGGAGTGTAACTGCAGCAAAAGTGGGGAGGATGGCAAAGGGATTAAAAATAATTCTGTCCCTGGCCACTGCTGGGATGGTGGCTCTCATTCTAGATTTGCTAGGTTGTGCCAATTTTCTAGGTTAGGTGTGCCACCAGTTTTAATGAATCAGAAGACTGGCAGGTGGATAGAAGTGGTATTTTTCCTGTTTATATGCAGTACCAAAATTGTTTACATCATCAGAAGGTTAAGGAGGAGGGAAATAGGGATAGAGAAAATTTGACAGTAAAACAGGTTCCCAAACTCTTCCAGGTTTCCAAGCCTTTTTCAAACAGATCCTGTGTCCCATGCAAGTTCTCCTCCTGGAGAGAACTTAAAAAAAACCAGATTATTCTGTGTATTTTTGCTAGCACTAAACTGTACATTCCATGCTTTTTAAAAACTGAAGCAGGAGATCATTTAAATGGTCTTTGCATGTCCTTTCCCTTCATGCTTTCAAATGCATTGTTATGAGCACATATTAGCAAACAAAAGTGAAGTGTGCTGGGTAGGTGCTCTCCCTGCTTTCAGTCACAGGTTTCTGTAAACAAGTCTTATCCTGCATGTCCTGCTCACACTTGTGTTCATTTACTGAGCACAGGCCTCACTGCTATTGTTAAAGAAACAATAAATGTTTTGAGACACAAGCTTTGGCTTGGTTGGATTTTTTTATTTTTTTTTTCATTGCTGTTAAGCTGAGTTGCTATAACCAAATTTAGGAAAAAAACCACCTGTCTGAAAAACAATCTTCTGGTTGGAATTTAGGTACACGCTACAAATTCCCTTTACGACTGATATTTATTAGAATATTTTTTAATTGATCCAGTGGTTGTTAATGTTGAAAACTTGGTTCTGTTAGTAATAACAAACAGCTTTTCACACTGTATATTCATGTCTTGCATGAGTGCAAGACACTACCTGCCCCCACGAGTGGAGAGATAATTGGGAGCTCACAGCTCAGGGTGGAACTGGCTCAGCTGTGGCTTTGGCTGAGGGTCTCCTTTGCTCCTCACCTGTATCTCTGCAGCCCTGTGAGCTGTGCTTCAGCTTTTGTGGCTCTCACAGGGCCACTGCTGATAAGTCCCTGCTGCTCAGGATGTGCTTTTCCCCTCTCTGTCCTGCAGATTTTCACTATTTCTTCACCCACACAAACATGGACCCAGGAATGCAGCCAGCTGAGTGCACCAAACATGGGGTTTTAGGGCACGTCTTGGGACCTGCCTAGAGTTTTCCTTAGAAGGAGTAGAATAAAATCAGAACTAGAAAATGTCTCTCTAGCATTTTACTCCCATCACTTTTGCCCCCTCACCAAACCCCAAGGCTTAGTCAATATTTACACATTTTCCGTTCCCACTGCATGGTGGAACTACAAAAACCCCAGGCAAATAAGATAGACTGAAACCTCAGTCTGGAAGATGGACACCAACAACAATGAAGATGCTGATGTGGAGCTGGGTTTGGGACCTGGTTTACACCAGTTCTGTCCAGGCAGTTGAACCTGAGGAATACAGGCAAGCCCCAGGCTGAAATTCCTGGCCTGAGGGACTCTGCTGGTGCAAACCTGGGTGTGACCTTTGGCAGGAAGGATGAGAAAGAGGGGAGAAACAGAGAACTCTCCTCTGTGGCTCGTGCTGAACTGCCCCAGTGACTAGCCCTTGGCTGTAATCTGGAGGGAATATGAGGCTGGGAGCGCTCCAGTCTTGCCTGAGGCTTTTAAACCTTCCCAATACTCCATTTTTAACTAAGTGTTCAATACCCCTCACCTTTACAGGAAATATATTATCTACAGGCTGAGCCTTGCAGGTGTTGCACTCCTAAGGCAAGATGGAATTGCCAGCGTGGCATAAACTGGGATTTGGTTCTGGGTGCAGCCTACAGGTTCCCTGAAGAGTCTGGCAGATGTGATCCTGGGCAGAGGGGAAAATACAAGCTCCAAGTGGCTGATGTGTCTCTCAGCCCAGCTGCTGGAACACCCAACACATCCTTCTAAAGCTGCTAAGCTTTCACTAAATTCCTTTGCAGGTCACATTCAACATCCAGATATTTCCTTCCAGGTTGCAATGGTATTTAAACCTAATCTGATGCTCTAAATAAAGCTGATTTTCTGTCTCTGAAGGAGAGAATTCAGTTTCTTTCTTCATGTCTCCTGACCTCACATGGGGTTTTTTTGTGTACAATCCCTCATTTATTTGGAACAAAACAAAATAGACAAGCAACAGATTTCCTTGCAGGGAGTTCTCCTGCCCCAGCTTGGATGCTCCCCTGCCTGCACCCACTCCTTCCTATCACCCCTCACCCTGAGTTCAGCTGCACTCTAAACTACAGCCAACTACTTTAACAGAAAAAAAATAAATAGCCTTGTAGTTTTCTTTTTCTTTCTTTTCTTTTTCTGTGATTCTTTCCCAGGCATGCTTGGCATTATGTTTGCAGGTAAAAGAAATACAGATCTCTCCCTCTGCAGCTTCCCTGAAGTGAACTCAGTTGTTCATTGGGTTTTAGACATGCTGCCTAGTCGATATAACTTAAAAGTTTCCCTTCCACATACCGTACATTTTTATTTTGTTTTATTAATAAATGTGTTACAGGGTTGGATGTGAGAGCATATATAAGGTTTTGTTAATGCATTTCCTTCAAAATGGTGTTTAAACACTTCAGGTTCCTTTGTTTGTTTGTTTTAGATAATATTTTTCTAGAATAATCGAGGCTTTTATATAAATAAATAGTCAAAATGAATATACAGAGTGTAGGTTCTTCTTAACATAGGAATTTTCACAGAGGTTTTTCCCATATATTTCTATTGTTATCCTGGGTGCAGTTTTTTTCTGCTTTGCAAGATTTGGGTTCAGCTGCACACTCACTTCTCTATACCACCATTCCCACAGTTCTTTACCAAGATTGTTTATTGTTTCTTTTCCTGGGGTTCATTGTCTGTATCTCCCTGCTTCTCCTTTCATGTTTCAGCTTGCCAAAGCCTGGGAATTTTTGTTGGAATAGAACTTTTTGCCACAGCTAAAACTTGCCTTTTACTCATTGCATTCTTTGTAGCTTTGGAACTCTTTATTGATAGATAAGCCATCAACAAAATTTTGTTCTTGTAAGAGGTAAAGTAATTGGTTGGGTTGGGTATGAACAGTTTTCCTACTTATCTGTTTTAGGGAGTGAAATGCCAACAGAACCCGAAATGGCGATGCGTGCTCCAAAACCACATAAAATATTTCCTGTATCCTCTGTTCTTGTTTGCTGCTTTCCAATTACCCAGACTTTTGCATGAAGGGACCCAGGCTACCTACAGGTAGCATTCCCTCTCTCCTTGAAATGCCCTTTCCTTTTTATATCAAAACAAAACAGTTGCAGGGGAGGGGAGATGAGAGGGTGGGGTTGGAGCGAAACAGAGGCAAGACTGCAAAACTGTCTTGGTAGAGCAGGTTGCTGCAGTGCACGAGGATATTAAAGCATTAAGGGCTTTGGAAGGGAACTTCTTGTCAAAACGTGCATTTGGATGTTACATGCATAAGGTAATTGAAACTTATTTGCAGTCAGTTCAGCAGCACTGTGCTTCCCCTCTCAAATTACAGGTGAGTGTTCTCACGGACCAGGTGGAAGCTCAAGGAGAGAAAATCCGGGACTTAGAAATCTGTCTTGAGGGGCATCAGTTGAAGCTGAATGCTACAGAAGAAATGCTCCAACAGGTAAAAATCTGGATTGCAGAGCTTCCTGCACGACCTTCTCCAGCAGAGGGGTGAGCACACATGGTCAGCTTGTTTGCATGTGTGACTGCCTTTGGCAACAGGATAAAACAGGGAGAAAAAAAAAAAAAAAAAGCTTCTTTTATTGTTCTCCTCCTGCTTTGCACTTTTTTTCCCCTCAATAAATGTTTCTTTGTTTTCCTGTTGCAGAAAAGTTTTACTGGCTGGTTGCACAATGCTGTACGTGGCAGCATGTAAAATGAAACTTTGTGTCTTATTTGAACTGTGCTCATTTGGACATGGCTGAGTAACTGGTTAGACAGGTTAAATGTATCTAATACATGTAGGAGTTATAGAATTTAGAAGTTTTATTTAAATGCCTTCTGTTTTCCTGTGGCTTTGAAGCTGAACAAGCAGCAATTTGAAATGAATTGTTGTATCAAGTTCTGTTCTATAACCATTTTTGCTTAACTTCGGAGCTTTCCCCTTATTTTGATGTGATTTTTTCTTTATTTCAATCAACAGTTTCAGGCTATGTGATTTAATTTTTGCTCTTTGATGTTCTACGTTGAGGGAGCAGAGCAAATGATAAATTAAATACCTTACAGGTATTTACAGAACTTGCAGGTCTGTTGATGCCAAAGTTCTTTCCCTGTGCAATTTTCTGTTATTACAGATGCAGATCATGCACTGTTAATTCTGTACATAGATAACCAAAAATTGATTTGAAACTGTAAATAAGCCTCAAAAATCTATGTCAGAATTTTTTAGGATGGATACTATTCTCCATGAGCTTAGTTCTTCTCCCCACACAAATATTTTGTGTTATAAATTTGCTATTTTAGTCCATGTGAGATATACAAGCCTTTTTATGAACTGATCATAGCTTTAAATTATGATAAGGATCCTCGTGCATATGTATGTAAACAGCAGCAGTTTCTATAAGATAAAATTGTATGCTAAACATTATAAATTGTAATTCTCAGAGGTTCTTGAGAAAAAAACCTTCTGTCTCACACAGTCCAAAATGATTCCAGCTGGGAAAGGTTGTATTCTGAGGGGATTTTAAAATGCCAACAGAGAGTGCATGTAGTTTTCCAGTGAGATCTAAAGTAAAACTCAAAGAACAGTGATTATTTAAGTTCTGAAAATCTGTTTTCAGGCTCCAGAAAGGCATTCACAACAGACTGCAGACACTGCCTGTTCTAATCCAAAGCCTGATAGTTGTTCTGTGACTTCTGCTAAAACTCTTTACTCTTTCTCTGACTTAAATTCTTTTGCCCTGACAGACTTCTGAGGAAACTGTGACTGTAAAGCCTTGTTTACCAGGACACTGAGGCATATGAAAATAGAATATAATGCTGCATGAGCATTGCCATTTCAGTGAAAATGTTTGCATCTGCTTGTCTGGTGTTAGGCACGTGCATGAGTTGCTTACAAAGCTGATCCCAAAGCGATAAGCCACAAAAAGCTGTACCAAAGCTAAGGAAGCCAGAGAATCCCCAGATACGTCTAAAATAAGACTGAAATCTAAATTTTGGGATAACTTTGTGCTGCTGTAGTCGTTGTTTCTCCCAGTAGACAGTGGCATATGGGAAACCCAAGTTAGATCTCTCTAACAGAGTCAGAGCACATTTATTGTCTCAGCAGAGGATCCTATTTAATATCATTTATTTTGAAGGTTCTATTCTCAATTCATCTTGTTGAAAAGATTATCCACTATGGGGGATGAGATGAGATTTGGGCAGAAGAGAATGACCTGATCATGTCATTCATGTAATTTATGTGGCCAGTGGACTTTTCTGCAGATAATTTGTCAAAAGTAGAGTGAGTGTGTGGCTTTAGGAATTTCAATAGATGGATCAGTCAGGTTTTGGGGAAATTTGGGTTCAGATCTTCTCAGCTAGCAGCTGCTGGTGTACTGCTTTTCAGAATGACTTCTATTATCCTCTTAGGAGGGGATGTAGTATAAATTCAGATTTATTTCATGGTTCTGCTTCCTTATTTACCATATATTGAACTCCACTGATCTTTTTCTTTGTGAACTTAAGTCAGCTGCTTCCTCTAAGTGGAAAATGGAACAATAAAGATAAAGCCCTGTCTTTTTAATTTCAAGATGCTTAAGAAGAGTGACTCATAATTAATTCTATGCAAAAAATGCTTCAATAAAAAAAAATCATAGACTTTAAGATAACCTGATGATGGTATCTGGAAGCTCCACAGCAGAAAGGGTATCTAATGCTACCCTGCAAAGAAGTTTTTTGCTGATTCTGTGCTAGCAGAGACTTGTCAGGGTGGGGTTATTGGCAAAAAAACCCTTCTGGCTTATGATTTATGCTCAGTTGTTTTGAACCCTGCTACAAAGTGATCACAGAACCACTTCTGAAACAGCAACTGAAATATAAGTTATACAAATAACATAAAGTGGCTGCTCAGCATTTTGGGTGAGCATCTTGAATGTGGAGCAGCAGCAGCAGAGAAGGCCTTATCTCCTTCCATCCTTCTCCCTCTTCCTGCCCACGTTGCTTCTGCAACTGCTTTGAGATTGTCCTGCTCAGCAAACCTTCCCCTCAATGGAGAAAATTACCCTGGGGTTTAGAAGGAAGGGGCTGGCTTGGTGATGGCTGAGTCCAACAGTTCACAGGAAAGATCAAGGTGTGGCAAAAGGGCCAAGGGGGAGATGTGCTTTGCCCTCACTGTTTATGGGAGCACAGCCAAGGAAAATGTCTTTGAGTAATGAGAGGATCCTGTGTGAGAGACCAGAGATGCCCTGGTGTGCACAGTTACAGATAATGTGCTGCTAATGGCATTAAACTCAACATTTTACTTTTGTAAGGACACTTTTTCCACCACAGATTGTAGTGAGGAAAAGTGTTTTTCCACCTTGAAGGTGTCTGTGTTTTCTTCCTCCAAAAAAATGAAGCAGGCCTTTTCGAAACTCCCTAAAGTTCAATGGCAAAACTTTAATTCAGCCTTGAAATATAATTCAGGTTTGGCCCAAGAAACAAGGTTATCCCTCACAGTAAATGGTAACAGAAAATTTTCTGGAACATGACTGGGAGCTCAACACAAGTTTAATCTCATGGAATTACCTTCCAGTGGGGAGTCTGTCCTGCTACTGAATATGTAAAGGACATGGAAAGGCTGGCTGGTGAACAGCTTACCTGTCTTTCCCCTTAGTACATTGTAATGGAGACGTCTAGAAGTAAAATTAAAAAAAGAACTCCTAGAATGATCCTAGGAAAACAATTTAGACTGTGATAGTCCCTTCTCAATATATCAACTACTTTGAATTGTGAAGTTATAGCAAATGGCAAAAAAACATGATGTGTGTGTATGTTTGTGTGTGTCTTGTCCTAAGTTACTTTGTGACATTACTAAGTACTTGCTTCCAGTCAATTTTAAGAAGGAAATATTTTTATTTTGAGAAGAGAGAGGGCCTTGGGGTATCTCCTATCAACATGCTGTGAAATTGGGTAGCAGAAATAATTTTTGCTCTCTAAAGGTGCCCAAACTGTCCCGTAACAGAGAGTACCAGCCTTGCCTGATGTAAACACAGCAGTGCTGTGGGATCTGTGCTGTCAGGCTTGACAGCTGTGCCATGTCCATCTGCAAAGTGAACCTTCTGCACATACAGATTTCACCTCCATGGTTCCTTTACATGCTTTTGTTGGTAATGATGATGAGTAATTCTGGTTTGTTACCTCTTTGCTATTCCGGAGCTGCATTTTATTTATTTAACAGTCAGTAATTTCCCTTGAAGCTCTCTGGCATAAGGGACAGTAGTTTGCTTTGCCAAGGACAATTCTGGTCTGGGTGGCAGGATCTTTCCTGTACCTGACCTGAACCAAATCCTAGATGTGGTCTTTTTGCCTTCCAAATAATTTCTGACCCAATCTTGGGGACTCTGGCTGGATAGTTCTGTTGTGTGAACACAATTGTGTCTTCAATCAAGCGAACTTTCTCGAAAAGTACAAAGAACTTGGTTTTAGGATTCTTAATATCTTAGAAAAATACACATGGAAAACGAGATGTTTGGGTGTAAACAGGAGTAGATCTCTGTTCTCATGTCAGTTTATGGCCCACTTCAGTCTGGGAGCAAGGGCCAGAGGAAGGTGTGCCAGACAGTGAAGAACCTTTTAAAAACTGGATTACAAGAACACAGGGAGGAGCTGTGTCAGAGTAGGAACTTGAATCCAACACTGTGGATTCAGTGTGTACCTACTCTGGTTTTGCAGTTGTCTCATGCTCAGGGGAGCCAGAATCCTGTCTTGGTTGCAGGGTATAAATCTGGTCTGTATCTGTCTGCTCCTCAGGAACTTTGCTGGCTGGCAAAGATCATTCCTTCAGCTTTCAGTTGCCTGAGTTATCTGATCTTAGATGAATTTCAGCACTTGTTTATAGCATGCAGGAGCTTCTTGCCAGCAGCTGGCTTAGTGTTTCAGATTTTGAAGTGTGCTCTGTGCTGCTCTGGTCGGGCTCTAAGGTTTTCAGAGCGTGCTCTCAAGCTGTGCAGCTTTATCTCTCCAGGTGAGCATTCCACTGCTCTGCTCTTTTGCACTTAACGTGGGCAGGAATCTGCTCCTCGGGCAGATCCAAGGGCTGGTCAAGTTGGCAGGGCTGTGGGAAGCTCTGTCCTTTCCCTGCCTTAACCATAGGATGGGCAAATGATGAATTGGAGGGTTGTCATTCCCTGCCTGCTACTGCCTTGCACGGTTTCATGGTGATTGCACACGTACATGGCTCTCAGCTCTGTCTCCAGCTAAGCAAATATCTTATTTCTGCCACAGCTGACACACAGCACTTGAGAAGTGCAGTCCTCATTAGGAGGGCTTCTGGCTGGATTTTGCTTCCCAGGTAGGTAGCTTGGTTGCTGTGTCTGTCTCTCTCAAGGCTTCTAATAAGGGTGAAAAGTAAGGAATTTTTCAAATGTGTTTTATAGAGTGCAAAATGGGATCTGTAGGGGGATTTTTTTTCCCCTCTTCACTTGACTAAAATCTTACTTATGGTTTCTCAATCAGTGTATGGCATGATTGTTTATTCTGTTTTGTGCAGAGCTAAATATCCTGGAATTTTCTGTGGTTGCAGCTGGGAGCCTGAAAAATTGTAGTGTCCTCTTTTCAAGCTATTTTTGTCATGTTACACTTTATAAACTGTTTTATAAGAATTATATAAGACAACTAAATGGGAGAGTGAGATATGCAGGACGTGCTACAGCTTCATTGGGAATATTGGAAAAGTTGATAAAGTATTTCAGAAACACACAGTGTAAGTTTTAAAAAGTGTGTTGTGTTTGGAAATAGTTTGCTATTCTTTGATCTGTCTGGTACATGTATATCATTGCTTCTGCACACAATTTTTAAAGTTAAATTCCTCAATTTTTAACGTTAAAAGTTGAGTTTAGAAAAAAGAATTTTAAGAAGGTAAATTATACTTACATAGTACAATGTATAGTACATTTTAAAACTAAAAACAAGTATCTTGTTTCTAAAGAAGACAAGCCTAGGATATTTTCTGTATCTGTTCTATTTTTCAGCTAAGATCCTCCTAAAGCTGCTACAGCCTAAATTACCATTTTGCCTGTCTTATATTATCCTTTTTTTGCTTTCAAACCAATAACATAAATCAGTATTTTCTTTTCTTACAATTGCATATTTATTCTGGCTGCATTCAAGTTGCATCATACCACTGAAATACACTATAATTTCTCTGTAACAAAATGGTTCACATTCTTAATGAGCTGTTCACTGTGAGCATCTGCTTGAAGATGAAAATAATTGCTTCCAGATGTCCCCATTTCAAGAGGAGACATTTACTTTAAACGGCACTTGCTTTCAAAGCAAAAGTTGGGTCCTCTGGATGCAAGAGGAATTGTCAGCTGTTTTAAATCAGTGGAGCTCCATTGAAAACAAACTAGGGGTAGTTAGATGTTTTGCCTATTTTAAGTCACAAGGTTTATGCCAGTTTGCTCCAGCTGAGAATCTGCTTCCCCAGGTCCAGAGCAAATTGTAAAATTTTGTTTGAGCTGATTAAAAGCAAAACAAACCCAAGCAGCTGCTTTCATGCTCACTTGGCCCAGGTAGGGCCTCCTTGCTCACACAGAGCTCCTGAACTTGGGATGAGAGGAGTGAGTGTGGATTGCTCTCCACTGCATCACTAAGGGTAATTTAGGGGTCTGTAGGAAAAATAAGGACTAATGCCAGATGGTGCACTCAAAGGATAGATCTTTTGTTTAAAATCCCTGGGGGGATGCTGTGGCTTCTTGCCTTATTAAGAAATGTTCCTCCCATATCATGGAACGCCATGGCTGTGTCCAAAAAAAATTCTAAATGTTGTTTTAGTTCAAGAGTGAATAGAGTCTGTCCATGGGGCCAGAGTTGCCTTATCCTGCTCTTCTTTCTGATGTTCAGTGGCTTTATTTCATATCAAAGTTCCATTTTTAACTCCACCTTAACCTGCAGCAGTCTGCTATCTTAACAGCTGTGCAGAGCCTGTTCCAGTCTGGGCTGGGATGTGCCTCTAAAATTCCTGCAAACTGGTGTTTTTCTGGAAGACAGAGGAGTTATTGGTAATTATAATTGTAATTTATAATCACCTGTGTAGAAAGCAGCTCCTCCTGGGATTTCATTAAGTGACTGCCTCTCAGAGTTTCTCAATTTAAAAAAAAGTCAGTGCAATATCTTTCCCTGATTAGTGCTTGATTTATTTCATTCGGAGAAGAAAAAAGAAAAAAAGAAAAAAGCCAAAACCAAGAGGCTCCATTTCTGTTTATTTTCCCATCCCTCCACAGATATCATTGCCAATGTCAGCAGGAATGGGCATGGCATTGGGAATAGTGGGTGGCTTAGATAATTGGTGTTGCAATACAGATGCAAGTTGAGTGCTATTTTTAATTTGTGCAATATTCCCCACCAGACTAAAATAACTTACATGTAGAGCAGATTTTGAAATAAACTTTAACTCTGTAATCTTTGAAATAACCTTTGTGGCTTCATGGTCTACAATGTACTGCCCAGTTTGGGGCAGAGGAAAAGATGAGAGAAGGCTGCTGGCCTTGGTGATTTCTGATCACTCAGTAACATCAGCCCAGATCCAGATTAATTTCAGTTAAATCACTGCCATGTAATTCAAAGCACAGTCTGCTGTGATTCCTCAGTGTGATTCATGTGATCAACACACACTAATGGGATTTGGGAATTATCATTAAGTCTTTTAACCATTTGGAAGCCTACATTTTTTGTTAAAAATCAATTTGGCCCTTGGAATACTAAGTATGAATTTTTCAGTAAGGCCTAAACTCCTGATGAGATTTTTTTTTTTTAATGGAGATGGCAGAGGTATTTAATGTATGTAATACACTGTTAAATTTTACATGGTTTCTTGCCTTGGCTTTCCTGAAAAAATGAAAGATTCACTGAAGGTGTGAACGTTGACTGTTCTCCAAACACACTGATATGACTCCAGGCAAAGCCTGTCTACTCTGCAATCTGGGGAGCAAACTTGGAACTCACAAGCAAAAAGCCATGACCAGTTGTTCCTCCTTTACAGTGTTTCTTAGTTTAGGCATTGCCTTTTAGGCTCCACTTAGGACATTCCATTCACTGCAGTTCCCTCCACTCTGTGCAGCCTTCAAAAGCCATCAGGTACTACACAGTGTAAGTTACTATTTATTGCTGTAACTGCAGAGGTGTTGTTTGTCTCTGCTGCTCAATTTGGGCTCTGCAATACATCCTTTATTGGATAACACGTGACAAGAAGGCCTACGAGGTAATCCTAAAACACAACTCTGGCTGATGAGTGTTTTAGGAAGACGCCAACTCTTTTGTAATGTGCCTTTATGGAGCTTGGTGTCTGTTCAGCCTTAGTATTGTTTTTGATTTCATGTCTAGCCCAGGGATTAAATTTGCCACACATTTGCTTGAAATGAGGAGCGGGACACATTGGTTTGGTGATTAACACAGACCATTTAGATGAAAATAACTGCAGCACTTGAGAAACACACTGAGGTCCAAACTGAGGGTTTAATATGGGCCTGCCAATAAAATACATGGCAGTCTGTCAGTGCTCACATAAATAACTGGGGAAAATATTCTGCTTTGCTTTCAGGAGCTGCTAAGCCGCACATCGCTCGAGACTCAGAAATTAGATCTGATGGCTGAAGTTTCAGACCTGAAGATTAAGCTGGTTGGTATGGAAAAGGAGCAGAGTGAATATGAAGAGAAACAGAACAAAGCTGAGGTGAGTTTTTTGCATTGGCTTCTTTTAATTTCTTTCCATCACTTGACTATGGTGTGTTGTCACACACCTCAGCTTTTGGGCTGAAATCAGCAGGGAAGAGGATTTTCCACGCTTCCAACACAGCTGATCCTATGAATTCAGTGAGGAGTATGATTATGCATTTTCAGGTCGCAATTTCTTTTCCTCTCTCTCATTATACTTCAGAGGTTGCTGTTTGGCTTTCCATCCTGGCAGAGTCCCTTCCAGAAGCATTTATTGCAGTGGGTGTTCACTTAACTCTTTCCTTTCCCTGGGAGCTGGACTGACACAGCTGTGCCAGGCCGACCAGAGCTCTTCCCTTTTTTTTTGTGGCAGAAAAGACTGTCAGCTCAGTAGTGCCAGGGGGGCCACAAGCACTGAGATCAGGGATTTTAATGTATTTGTGGTGCTTGGGAGGGCATTTGCCTCAAATGAGTCTTTTCACTTGTGGCTACATAATAAGTAGTGCAAAAAATATCATGGGGTGGAGGCAATTCCAGCCCTTACTCCCTTTCAGATGTGGAGAGCTCTGGACATCAAAGGAGTTTTGGGGTTTGCTGTATTGGTTAAGAAAGAGAGTATGAAGCAGGGAATTAATCTGAACAACATCCATGTCATGGTGGTGAGCAGCAGGTGGGAGCTGGGAAGGAAAGCAGGCATGGAAGAGAGAAGTTCATACAAATTGCCATGAGTTGCCCTCCTCAGTGGTCCTGTAAGGGGACCAGCTAGCAGGAGGGGACTGCCTGAAAAGGAAGGATAATCAGCTCTGAGATTTATAAATTGCTGACTGAAAAAAAAAACCCAACAAACCAAAAAACAAAACTGCAATCTGTGTTCCATATTGTCTTAGGAGAATTTGAAATCCAGGCAGCATTAGGAACTGTTTGCTCTCTGTAACTCTGCTAGTGGAATGGGTGATAACTTTGCCTGCAGTGACACAGCTCATTTGGGGTGTGTTTGCTTTCAACTCACTTATTCTCTGAAGTTCCCTTTAGAGATTCAAAGATAACACATAGGGAGTGATTTCTGGCAGAGCTTGCAAGCCAGAGAGGCACCAGCTGCTGTTTTTACCTACCTGTGGCCCTCCTCGTGCCCTTTCAGGTGTAATTGCCAGTGCCTTGTGTACAGAGGGCCTGAGCACTCTCCAGCTGCCTGAAAATGTGAACAGGTCTGAGCAGCCCCTGATGGCTGCAGATGGCAGCCTGCTCCCAGGGCTTCCCATGCCCCCTGGAACACGGGGATGAGGATGACTAAATAATTGCAGGGCATGCACAACCATCCTGGCTCCTGGAAGGCAGCAAAGATTTTGGGTGCATTTTTTATGGACAGGGCTTTTGGGTGCCTGGGAGGTCTGGTCCTGTGAGCTGTGAAATCCTGCTGCTGCTGCAGTGAGGTGTGTGCTCCCTTGGGTGGAATAGTTGAGTTTTAATGGCCTGGATGCCTTCGTGGGGCTGCTAAGTGATAGGACACACTCCTGCTGAGATGGAAAAAAAGGGTTCTAATCTGATGGAAAAGTTGGGAATCATTCTGTTGAGTGTGTGTGCTGAATTATTAACTACCCCGAGGTGTGATTAGGTTTCTGGCATTTGAAAGTCACAAAACTTTGCGTGTGCAAAGCAAGGAGAATGGGCATTGTAAGGAAAGCTGTGGGAAACAAACAGCATTTTTGATTTGCTTGTTGAGATATTTGTATACTTCAGATTCTCCTGAATAAGCATTAATCCCATTTATCAGAAGCTGCTTTCAATTAAATTGGATGCTTAATTGAATTCTAATGCCTTAACCCTATTTCTGTTCCTTTTCCTGTAAATTATACTCATTTTTCAATACAGACAAAATTTCAAACATCAGAATGAGATTTATTAGTTAAATCATTTTCTTTACTCTATTAAACTACAACTGCTTAAATCTGGTAATATTTTGAGTGTTTTCCTGCACTCTTTGCCTCCACAGCCCAACTACATCTTCCTAATGAAGAAACCACTCAGACAAGAACAGTCTACCTGTAGTTTGCTCTTGGTTTTGGCATCCATTAGTTAAACCATTTTAAACAGCTTGTTCATGATACTTCATGGTTGACCCTTCTATTCCTAAATATAATAACAGGGCTTATAAAGTTTAAAATTAAATGTGGCATTGCAGGATCATTCAGCTCAACCATGTTTTCTCTCTATTCTAATTTTGAGCCAGCTTATTTCTCAGCAGCTGTTTCCAGTCACTTAGAATTTATCTATAGAATTGTTTTTCTGGTTGGGCTGGGAGGAAAGAAAGCAAATTAAGAAATCTTCCTAAATGTGTGAGATTGTTTTCACTTCATCTTGTGCAGCTGTCATTTAGGTTTGGTTTTAGTGAGCAGCAAAGAGTTTCTCAAGCATCTCTAACCTCCTCTCAAAGGTATTGATTTCATACTGAATGCCAGTTGTCTCTGGCTCTTCAAAACCACATACTAAATATAAAGTGCTATTTATTTATATAGATTACAGAGGAGCCAGTAGAATGGCTGTTTTTACATGGACTATCTCATTCCTGGCTTTGTCATTTTAATTCCTTTTCTGGGGAATAATATCCTACTTTTGGCACAGTAAAAGCTATGAAGGTTTCTGGAGTCTCACCTGAGCAAGTTGGGTAGCTTTTCTCTTACCTGAGAAGCCTCATAAATTTTGAAAATATGTTTTTCTTAATGTGGCAAGGTATGAGGAAGCAGCATTGTCAAAAAATTTATGACTGCCCAGATGTCTGCTCTACCTGAACGTGGCAAAAGAGACTTTCTGTCTGTCCTACTCCTTCCTTTTGTTGCACAGGATGAGTCTGTGGGTTTGGCTGTAAGCTGCTGGCAAGAATTTTGTGGCTCTTGTAACTTGTGAATTAAATATCTAGTGCAAAGCTACTTGCAATTCCAAAGAAACCTGAGTCAGTGAGCCACTGACTCCCTCTGGGGAGTCTGGTGTGCTGTCTCACATGAACCAAGGTGGTGTAGTGTTAATGAATTTCATGCCATGAAAGAACCTCCAAAAGGCCTGCTCAGCCTTGAAACTGCAAAAAATTGCAAAGGCACAAGCTGGAGTTCCACTGGGATGAGGGCTTCTGCCATTTCTGTACTGTCAGGTCGGTCCTGTGGGGAGTCTGTGGATGCAGAGTGCTTCCCTTTCCCCTTTTTTGGTGATAAGGCAAAAGAGAGAGTTGCAAGGCAGCAGCTGAAGTGTTTCTGGATTCCCCCACATCACCACAAGCAGAGCAGCTGCCAGTTTGTGCTCAGAAACCTGTGTGTCCTCTGGGAGCTGCCCTTCTCCAAAACCTCGTGTGGGTTAACAGGGCTCTTGCCAAAGTGCAGCACAGACCAAGCCTTGGTGCTTAGAAAAAGGTGAGGGAGATAAATGTGTGTGTCCTGACAGCTCCAATCCCCAGCTGGTGCTGCTCTGGGAGGCACCTGATTGTGGAGAGGACAAAAAAAAACCAAACCTAATCCTCATTTATGTCCATTAAAGGTTTGTGGGGTGAAAGAGGATGAGCATCAGACATTGTGATCCTGATTGGACATAGTATGTATAAAGAAAAATGTGTGCAATGGCTGTCCTGAATTTCATCTTAAGCACAGAGAGCTAGAAAATAGTGAAATGTGTTTTGTATGAGTTAGGTAAATCTTTGGGAATGTTTAAAGTTGACTGTGGGTGCTGTTACTGCCCTGTCGTTGCTGTTCCCTAGCTCTAATGCTCTTGATTTTACTGCAGGATTGAGGTTACAGGAGGATTGTTGGCAACTCTAGTGAAGAAAATAATAAAAAATTCATTTGCCACGTCATCTGTTGTTCTGTCCACTGAAATCTTTTTCTCTCCTTTGGAAGATGGATTAAGCTCCTCAAATTTGTTCCACTTGAGAAGATGGAGAAAACACAAAACTTATGTTATTAATGTACATAAAAGCTAAGAGAAAGGCACTCCAAACTTGTGGTACCTGAAAAAATACTCAGTGCTGTTTGCTACAGAGCTGGGGAATTGAGGTGAAATATCATCTAGATTTTCATACTTGACTTTGGTTTTCTCTCTAAGCTGGATTTTTGTGTGTGTGTATCACTGATACATGCAAATCCAAGAAGCTGACCAGCAAACTGGTGCACTTTAAAATAATTACTTTTTCTTCTGTGTTATCCTCCTGATTTCTCCTGCATCTGTTGCTTAACTCCTCCTCCAAGCCAAGATCCTGCTCAGATAGACAGAGAGGTAATGGAGTTTTTTTAATGCCCCATGCTAGGCCTGGAAACAGAATTACTTTGCTAGTAAATTCTGTGTATAAATTATGAAAGAGTAGGCTATGGCCCCAGCTGAGCACTTCACAGTTTCTTTCTACTGGATGCTTTGGAAGTGCAAATGAATGCAATCAAGTCCTATTTCAGCACAAGTGTACCTCTGAGCCAGCATATAAAAATATGTTCCAAATTATCCTTCACATGACTGTAAAACCTTCCAGAAAAAGTTTCTGATCTTAACTTCAGAGTCAGAATCATGAATTAGTCTGGAATGTAGATTCTGTTCCATGTAAACTGTGGCTTTGTGCAATATCCCAGGTTTATACTCATTTACATGAACTTTATCAGAAAGGAAACACAGAATCTGTGTTTTTTTAGTTTGCTTTTGGTGCTCTTCACATAGTTCTTTGTGCTGTGACTGTAGAAATATATTCTTTGCTTAATTTTTTTTTCTCACCCGTCTATTCTTTTTGTCTTTTTTTTTTTTTTCCCCCCTTCCTCCCATGTTTTCAGTCAGTAGTGAACCTGATCAGTGACCTACAGGAGCAGATGTGTAGACTGCAGCTGGAAATTAATAGTAGGATCCAAGAAAGAAAGTCTGAAGATAGGAAACCAGACTTGACCCCTAATGGTCCTCAATCTGGTGCAAGATCAGTAGAATCTCTGGGCCAGAAGAATTGCTCTCGGTGTGAAGTACGAGAAGCACCCCTTGGCAGAAACCTCTGTGTTGCCTCTTCTCTCTCTTGCAGAAACTAAATTCCACTAATCAGTGCTGCCTTGGGAATGTTTTTGGCATTAATCTTTGTGGCTTTCATTAGCAAAGAGTGAGAGTGCCATAAAAAATGACCAGTTAAAAAAAAAAAATCCCACCCTAGACTCTCCACCCCAATCCCTGGGACAAATTTGGTCATCATTGATGGCCATCTACTAAAGCACAGAAATCTGAAAAACCAAACCACCCCTTTCAGATTTTTTTACAGTTTCCATTTCACTTGTAAGTCTGCAGTGCTAGTGTGGTGTGGTTTTTGGATTTGGGGGTTGAGATCTGTCTGACGTGCAGCATGCTGGCATGGCTTGGTAGTTTGCTGCTTTTCCTCATGGTGATGCCACCCTAGCTGTGCTTGATGGTGTGGCCTGACCAGTCCTCTGAACACAGATTATTGATTTCTGGATACCTTAAAAGCTTAATACAGGTATAAAATAATTTAAGCTAAGACTCTCTGACATGCACCCTTTCTTTTCCTATGAAAAGAACCATAATAAAAACACTTCTACTTTTAAAAGAGTGGTTTTGTTTATTCTAGCAGGTACTAGAATTTACCTAACAGATCCTGGTTGTAGTTGATAAAAAATGTGCCACTTGGCAAAACAAAAGCTCCTTTGCACAAATGGTTTCATTTCAGTGAAGGTGGAATGGTACTGATATGCCTAGAAAGGACCATTTTAATATTTGCTTTTAAAACAGTTTGTTGCCACAGCTCCTTAGTTAAAATCTGCATGCCCAGAACTCCTAAGTTATCTGCTTGTATTGTGAGAGAGTTTTTCAGTAATTTCTCTCATAGATTTATATTATAAAAATAACTATTCCGTGTGTTACACCTATTTTGAAAAAAGTGTTGTTGTTTCTGGACCTGAATTCCTGCAGAGCTGCTTGATTGGCTATTAGAACTATAATCTGGAGGTTGGAGAAACAATCTGAGAGTCAAATCTTGGAGACATTCCAAATAAATCCAAATGCAATCCAAGATGTTAGTGTGGTGCTTATTGTATATACTGCACAGGAGTCCAAAATTGGGTTATTCCTCCAAACTTTTCCTTTCCTCAGTTCATTTTAAGACATTTTGTCTTGTCAGAGCTCCATCAAGGTTTTAATAATATTGTCCTTTAGAATGAGCAAGATACAATTCTATCAAGGAATGGAAGAAGGGACATTTAAAGGACAGCTTCTTGGAGTAGGTCACAGTTTTGGGTGTGACAGTTCAATGTTGAATACTGCGTGGTTCATGCATGGTCTGTAATTCAGCACTGTGAAAAATTACAAAACATTAAAAAATTAAAAAGCAGAAAAACCTTACCTTTGATTTCCTTCTTCCTCTGCAGGGTTTGTTACAGGAACTCAGACACCTCAAAATTAAAGTGGAAGAACTGGAAAACGAAAGAAATCAGTATGAGTGGAAATTGAAAGCAACTAAAGTAAGCAGGGTCATCCTTGGCATTTTCTAATGACAGGCTTCTATCAGCTGGGAAGGGATGTGCTCCACTTCTCATCAATATTTACTTTTCTGGCATTTACCTTGTGGCAGGGTAGCTATGAAGTCAAGTTTTCTTTAACCATCTTTGGAATAAATATCTTGGTTTGAAGGTGTTGTAGCTTCCTTTGTGCCTTTTACTCCCTCCATGCAGTTTTCATTCTGGTACTTCTTGCAGTTTTTATTTTGTGAAACCACAAAAGGCATTTTGACTTGCAAAGAGCTGCCCAGAGTAAAGGCCTCTTTGAAGGCTCCCTGGCCTTGGTTTGTGTAATGGTGACGAGCTTCTGTGGGATAAATTTTCCAGCCTGAAGAGACATGCAAAGTTTGTTGGGTGTTTGCTTACTATGGAATTTGTTTTCGTAGACATTAAGCTCAAAATACACCATTAGATCACCTGCTTTGACTTTGTGTGTATCACACTGCACGGCTGCCTTACACTTTTGTTGACCTCAAATCCTACAAAGCTGTTGGATCATGATCTGGAGAAACTTGACATGTGAAACATTCAGTCATTTTCCCCAGTAATTAATTTTTTGGTGGAACATTCTCACTGTTTTTTCTAGTTTGAGTTTTTAGCCCTTTTCCACTAGATTAAAAAGCACCATATGATTTTTCCTTCTTGTGCTGTAATCACATCTCCTTTCATTTGTGTAATAATCCCTGTTGATATGAATGACTCTTGAGCTGTGGTTGAATCTTGGAGAAACATTTCAAATAATAAACTGAATTTTCTATTTAATGTCTGATAGCTTGATCCAGACATGACAAACAGCTATTATTTGTATTAGCATTTCTTTCTATTGAGAATTCTTGTGTGAATAACAGAATGTTGCTGTTATGTCTTTTTTCTCATTAAGATCATAATTCTTCAATCCATGAAAATGTTTTCTCTGACGTGGTGGAGAGGAAGAGTCTTAGGGAAAATATTTTCTCAAGCAGAGTGTGGCCAGCTGCCAAGACAGATAGAAATTATGGAAAATGTAGGAGCAGAAGAAAAATAGGAAAGAAGAATCATAAAACCCACTCAGGGAGAGAAGATGCAGGACTGGAAAGGAAGAAAAGTACAAGGAAAGAGAGAGGAAGCTGAAAAATAATCAGAGATGACAGGAGTTAGACATCAAGGGAGAAGAGAGCTTTTAAAAGAGCTCTGAGATTGAGTAGACCAGGGGAGGCAAATCCAGACCTGGTTTTAAGAGGTCTGCAAGCTTTTGTCTTCCTGTTATTCCAGCTTCTTAGATGAGAAATTGGAATATATCCATGGCTGGATATAAAAAGCACATTTGTCAGTGGGAAGTGTAGGAGCCCTTCAGAGATGCAACAAGGCAGATTCTTCTATTCCATGTGGAATTTTAGGCAGAGCAATGATGTTATCCTGCAATCCAACTACTTGCTTCCTGGAGAAAATGTGTTTCTGTGTTAACTAATCTGTGTTTCTCCCTGTTTGGATAATGTTTGGTGTTTTGCATCTTTCCTGTATTATCTTAGTATTTTAAAAGATTGGTCACATCCATGGGGGTTTTTTTTGTCCTTATTTTTTGCTTTTTTTCTTCCTTTTCCCCCCTTTTTTTTGTCCTTTATCTGCAAGGAGGCTTGATGTCCTTTTGCAGGGGAATTGCAGAATTTTGACATACACAGGTTTTGAAACCTCTGAAGAAAATCTTATCAAACTGCTGACATAGTAAATTCTGCTGTTTGCACTTTTTCTCATCAATACAAAAACCATATTAGAATCACTGCATTCCAAGCTGAACATTCACAGAATTCTTCTGCCTCTGTCTTCTTGAGCTCTTTCATATGGGATTTTCTATCCAAACCTAGTGGCAGCCCTAAATTTGCAGTAAATGTAAATGAACACTGGTATTTTGTTGCATGTGTGTGGTTGTTTTCCAGGTGGCTCTTTCCTTCTATCCTATTTGCTCTTTTGAGGAAAAATAGTTTTTGGTTATCTTGCTGAGAATGCTCAGCATTAATAGATTCTCAGTTATAAGTAGTAGCTAGGATTAAAAATAACCAGTGTCTGTTTAAAAATCCTTCTATATCTTTTAGAGGTCTTTGTGCAAAGTTTGAGTTCCCTATAACAGTCATTATTATTATATGACCAACTTTGTAGAACTGAGAGCTTTCCAGGGTCTCCCTACCTACATAAATCCTTGAAAATGTTACCTTTCTCTACATCTGTCTTCCCCAAGAGCAAATTACATGGGGGAAAATGAGCTTCCCTAAGAGCAACAGCAGCATAAATATGTACAATTGTTCTGGTGTTTGTGAAATATCCTGGGTTGGTAACTGATCTCAACCACAGGGTTAAACTCAGACATCTTCTAGTTCCTGGGAAAGACCCACTGACAATGGCTGGGGAAGTCATTCTGACTTTGTTGTGCTCTTTTTCAGGCTGAGATAGCCCAGCTCCAGGAGCAGCTGGCTCTCAAAGATGCAGAGATAGAACGTTTGCAAAGTCAGCTCTCCAGGACCTCCTCATACACTGAAGTGGCAGAAAGAGGTAAGAGGAGGGGAAACAGAATTAAAACTTCAAAACCTTACTTTAACTTTGCTTTGGTAGCAGCTTGGCACAGGATTGCAAAGAGATACAAAGAAATACAAGAATGGACTCAAACTTTATTTTTGGGGGGAAAAGTGGTGTCAATTAAATCTGTGTTCTGGTAGAGGACTTTAATGGGTGAAATTCTATTCCAGTCTAGAGGCAGCACAAATTGAAATAAACATCCTCAAGGCCATGAAACTTTTTCTGTTGCTGCTTTATTTTTGGTGTTTTATAATTGTAAAGGCCCACTGTAGTTCAATGGGAATTTATTTTTCAGGTATACCTTGAAAATTTCTTTGAAAAATCTTTAGAGTTTCTGGGTTTTAAGGGGGAGGGGTAAAAAAGGTCATGGTAGTAGCTAAGCCTAATGTTTCTATCCAAACATCCTAAAAGAGAGCCTTTGTTTCCTTTCTTCATGACTGTGTCCCATTCAGGCTCCCTGTCCATGGAAGTTTGCACCAGATGGACTTTGAGTGTCCCTGCCAGCCTGGCCTGGTTTAGAGTTCTCTGATATTTCTGTTTTAAACCTGCACTGTTGACACAGGCCAATGGCAAACAAACCAATTTGTTCAGCCTTTTGGTCTCAACCAGTGGTGCCACAGTTCTCTGAAATATTCCCTCCCTGGGGCTCCTGCCAGTTGCTGGGCCAGGAGAAAATGGAATTTGGGACCTTTTTCCTCTGCAGCACTGACACTCACCCATGCAGGAGTATTTGTGTGCAGTTCACCACAGGGCATCATCTTAGCTGCTCTCACAGCTGCTGTGGGTGTGAACTGAGGCTTCCCAAGACTGCTCTGGCTAGGATGGGAATTTCCATGTGCTGTGCTTCCTCCTTCCCAGGGCTTCCCAAGAAGCTCTTGAGGTTCATTCCAGCCAAGTGAATTAACATCTCCTTGTGCCAGTCTCACTCAGCTGCAGAGCTTGTGCATGTAGAGAACTGCATGTCTCACCATTAGTTTGGCTAACAGTGGTGCTTGTAAAAGGAACTCTTCTACTAATAGAATTGTGTCTTTTCTGTGAGATTCACAAGTAATTTATGGTATTTCAAAGGAAAGAGAGGGGTATGGCAGTAAATCTAGAGCTCAGCAGCATTCAGCTTCAGGAAGTGTGGTGATACTGTCCTTGATTCCAGTGGCAGAAAAATCAAACCCTCTGCAAAATCCATGGGCTGTATTCAAGGAAAACACTTAGACTGTATTTGAACAGAAACAGTAACAATTCTTCTAAAAAAAAAAAAAATTACTGATTTATCAGAATTCTAGGTCGTCTTCTCAAATAAAGTCGAAAAATTATGTCAATGTACTTGTAGCCTGCTAGAATGCATATCCTAATTAAACTGCAAAACTGATCTAATATGTGCTTTTTCTGCATACTTTATTTGACCCTCACCACTTTCCATCGTAGAGGAAGTTTATAGGAGAAGGCTAAAAGAAAAACGTAAGCCTTGCAATTCCCTTTTGGCTTTACCTCACTGCTCCTTTCACACCAATGTTAACTCAGATGCATTCTGCAGCAATAACTTCATGTTTGTTTAGATTTGGCTGTCTAATTGTAACACACACGAGATGCTGCTCCCCCTGCCTGCAGCAAGCAGGCAGGTCCTTGCCCTGTTCAGTGAGATTTCACTGCAGAAATAAAGGTCAGAGGTTCACAAATCAAACTGTTGGACTTCAAAGGGATGTTGTCAAGGTTAACAGAGCCAAAACTTAACAATCACCCCCTTTTATTTGCATATATGTAAACCCCACTTCATACCAGGCTTTAATTGAAAGCCTTTCTCTTTGGAGGGGAGGATTTAGTTTTGGGTCACTGTATTAAATTTTTACAAATATCTGAATAAATGTGCCCATACTTGATGATGTTAATGAATATTGTTAAGTAAAATTTGCTTTAATGTGCTTCAATCTACCTTGACACCAGTCCTTTTTGAAGTCTAATAATTATAAGGAGAAATCAGTAGAACTGTGATTTTTTAAAAAAGTCTCCCAATTGCTTGCCCACTGCCTGCTGGCTTTAGTTCTTGATTTGGCTGTGCCTGTGCATGTCATGTGTCTCTTCTTTGAGAAAATGCCTATGAGGTTCATTTACATGTTTTAAAACTTAATCATTGCAAGGTGTGCACTTTCCAGTATCCCTGCAATAAAAACTAATTACAGCTTTTTCAAATAGTTTAGCTATGACATTGTATGTTCAGCATTCGGTTGTAAAACCTTTTTTCACAGATGCTCTTTGGCAATGTTGATTTTCCTTCCCCTCTCTCCCTTGGTGTCTGCTGCCATATCTCTTTTCATGGTTTTTTGGGAACAGCTGTGTCTGGTTTAATGTCAAAGCATGAGTAGCTCAAGTGGGAGTTACAACAGAGGAACTGTTGGAGGTTCTGTCTCCACCACACTTGGTTTAGTCAGGAGGACTTGCTGGGTCTGTTGTGCAGAGAAAAATGGGAGATTTGGTTCAGCAAAGTTAGGACATGATTAACAACCTCACACTTTTTCCAAGAGTGTGTTTTAATTGACTTGAGTAGGAAATAACAGGATCACTTCTGTCACTAAATTGTGTGTGAGGAAATTCTCCATTAGCTGGTGATGTAGATTTTAACCAAGTTGCTCATACTGAAACATTCAAGTAAATAACATTTTACAGAATTTCCTTATATCAAACCAGTTTTTTTGTTATTTTTCATTCCCAAGTTCATGGGTGTACTTTAACTACTTCTCAGATGGAGCATATTTGCAATCCTACTTCAAATTATTTCCTTAAGTAATAACAGCAAGCACACCCTCATCTTTTGCAAAATGAGCTTTTCTTTTCCATTGCTTGACTTTCATAGTTTAGAATAGTGCTACATAGACTTTTGTAAGCAAATCCAGGATGTTTGTGTTGTGCAGTGCTTTTAATAGTTCAGCTTTTGAAAAAATCTACATTAAATGCAGTTTAGGAGTGTACTGGCCATGCCACTGACATGGTTTTGGTTACTAGTAAGAACACAGGGAGAGTATCACAAAACATCTATTTACAGTAAGCATAGCAAGTCTTATTTCTCTTACAACATTTTAAAACATTTTTAGACCAAGAAGTTCAGCGGCTGAAGATAGGAATGGAGACATTATTGGCTGCAAATGAAGAAAAGGTGAGAAAATAATCCTTGTTCTATGTGTTTAGAGTGAAATAATGGTTTAGAATCTCTGAAATGTTCTGAACAACACACTTTCTATAAGGACTAAACGAGAAAGTGGATTCATTCTTCAGGAGGCTGTAATTTTTGTGATAATAAACCGTGGGATTTTCCTGGATGGTGGCACATTCATGTATGACCACATAGGCAGTCATATGCACCCCTAAAAACTTCCTTTAGCAAGTGGGGAATCCAGACAGGGCAACATTCATTCTGGAGAACATTAATGCATCTCATAACATTTATTTCTCAAAAAATCCCTAATGTCAAACTCCTCCACTTTCCTTACATGTATAATTTCCCATTGTCCAGCAAATCTTGTGTACAAAGGTAAATAACATTCCTTACAAGGCATGTGAAAGACTGAGTCTGTTTTCATGAAAACCACAGAGATGTAGTACAGTGCTTGTGCAGTGAAAAATGAAGGATTTGAAATCTAATTTGACTTATTTAATGTTTTCCACAGGACCGTCGGATAGAGGAGCTGACACTACTGCTAAGCCAGTACAGGAGGGTCAAGGACATAATGATTGCAGCTCATGGTAAAATGTCTTGTGAATAATGGCATGATTTTATTTCGAGTTTGTGTGGTGTTTCCTGTGAATGTCATGGCTAGTGACCATCAGCCACGTTTTCCAGCATAAAATGGTCCTGGGAATACCCATTTCCCTTCCACTAAGGAAGACCCTGACAGCTGACTAGACAAGTTTTGTTTGAAAGGAACAGCTGAAAACCCAGATTGCTTTGCTGCACACAATTCCGTGTATTTAACTTCAAAATCTGGGGTGGGGCAATCTTTGTCTCATTTCTCATTTACACTGTAGGAAGTGGAGTGGGTTTTAGGACAATCACATTTTTAGTCGCCACCGTAATTTTCAGCACCGAATTTAATCTGGGGTTCTTGATCTTCTGAAAGGCCAGTTTTGTTCCATGCACACCCTCACATTAATAAGCAATAACAATATTTTTAGGTCTTGCACCTAAAAATGGAAACTTATGTTTAACAATGTTTTAAAATGGCAGAATGGAAACTTGTGTTTAACACACAAAAATACAGAATGAGAGCAAATGGATATAACATACACAACAGGGAATGAGAGTATGTCTCTCTCTGAATGCTCATGAAGTAAATATATAAAAAGAAGCAAGGAACAAGCCATGATGGTCTGAATTATTGAGCTGATACTGCAAACCATGCCTGTTTCTCTCCCTTTCTACCTCCACTCTCTAATGCTTTCAGGCTCTTCTGTGTCTGGTGGCAGTGAAGAGGAACTTGAGGCAACTTTAAGGAAGTGGAATCTTTTGAATAACTCTCAAGGAGAATTACTGAAAACAGAGGTACAGATGTTCTAGAAACAGGTTCTGCTGCATAGATGATTTTTTGCTGTTGGTTTCTCTGTGGTAATGTAGATGAGGGTTCAGCCCTGGCTGAATTTTTGTATTTCTTGGTATGGGCACAGTAGATTCAGCAGCAGACACCAGAGCTACAGGCTTGAAACTCTTGTCTCTTACCCAGGCCTCTGCAGGAGAATTGTCCCCAGCTGTGCTCCCTCCAGTGCCACACAAAGCCACAGAAATCAGGCAAGACCTTTCTTTCTCGTGTTCCATGTGGGTGATGCTAAATTGTATTATTTAAACTGTTTAAATGTTGGCATCTTGTCTTGACTGTTCTTGGCTTTGCTGTAGTTTTGGGCACTTGTGAAAGCTGTGCTTGTCATGGAGATTTGCAATGCTTAGATGTTAAAGGTTTAAATTATAGGAATAAATCAGCACTTTTATATATCAGAAGATTTTTGCACTGAAGTCCTTAAAACCATAACATCTATTTCTATTTAAAGTGGAAGCATTCCAGTACCTTCAAGTAATTCAACCTCTCAGCAGGAAGAATCCTTGGAAATCACAAATAGGTAAGAATGAGTAACTTTCATCGAAATGCAAAAAAATTTTCCTTTCTAAAATCCCCAAATGTTGCACATTGCTCACAGAGAATTATTGCTGTGCTTGTTAAGAGTGTCTAAAATCATCAACAGATACAAGGCTAAAGCTGCCCACTGGGCCTGGCTGCCTTTCACTGCTGGCCAGAGGATGCCTTGTTGCTCTTTGTGCCTTCATCTGTTGCAGTTCTCCATGCTTTGATTTTCAGACTGAAAACACAATAAAATAAACAAATCTCTTGATTCTGAGCTATGTTTTACACAGACTTTACGTGACTTCTACCCTGATGTGCATGACACACTGGTGATGTGCAAATAATCCGTGTTGTGTTAACTGCTGCTTTTTTGCCTGTCCCTTTTTTTTAAGGGTGCCACAGAAAAAAAAGTCAAGTAGTTTGGAAGACTTGCAGAGTGAATCCTTGGAAAAGGTTGGTCCATTTGCAATCACAGCTTCTGGTGTTTAATGTCACAGCCAAAAGACAAAGATTGAGTATAAATTTTCTTGTTGTTGTACATGTGGTAACTTTAACCAACACTAACTCTGTGTGTGGGGAAAGCCCTGAAACAGCTCAGGTTCTTTCCCCCCCATTTCCAAGCTGGTTGACACACCCATGTGGACACACCTTCAAATTCAGTTTTTGCCCTGAGACAAACAAAAGTATTCAAGTGAAATACAAGAGAAGTCGTTTTGTTAAACTGCAGTGTTATTTTGTTTATAGGTGTCTTTAAAATATTTTTTTTTTGCTTCCAAATCACCAAAAATATTAAGGCAGCTAATCCTGAAAGTAGCTAAATGTTACAACTGGGTATTTCTACATAGGATTCCTTTCTGTGTGTTTGCATGCAACTGTGTTGTCCCTTTAGCTTTTTGATACAAATGGCATTCCTGAAGATGGCAGTGATGCCACCTGGGTTTAAAGCAGCAGGAGAACTTCAAAGGCTTTCATTCCATTCCAGAATAAAATTTCCCAATTTTCAAGGTCTTGTTACATTGTTGTCCACAGCCTTGTTTTGTCATTGTGTACACTGACATTTTTCTACACTTCTGTAATTCTGCTTTGTGAGACTGTTGGTTTTTTCTGTACTCAAATTAGGCTTAATACCAGGTTACCTACATCCAGTAATGCCATTTATACCAGATACCAGTAACATTTGCTCCAGTTCCTAAATTTTTAAAAACTTTTCTTAAATATTTTAATATTTTTCTTGAGTTGCTGGAAATGACAGTGACCAAGCAGAATGTGTGAAATTAGTGCTGCATTCACTTGATTGTAGTCATACACGTGTGACAAATCAGAACCAGCATTTCATTCCATGAAGAACTAATGGTTTTCTCATCATAACTTTTAGTTGTTTTCTTGTCTTAAATCAAAAAGCTGAATTTGTCTCTGTGATAAGCTGTGATAAGGCTGGACCTGCACATTTTTTTGCTGGAGTTATCCTGCCTTGCTCAAAGCTCAAATTTCCATTGCTTCCAGCAATAATAATAAAAAAAATAATAAACCACCTTGGTGTCCCTGACCTAACCATGGTGGAATTTTTATCATTTGGTTTCTATCAGAGCTCTTTATGGTTTCAGCTGTATCTATACAGGATTGTGTGTATTATTTTATGCCCATTGTTTTCATATTGGTCTGTTAAATAGCTGTTATGTTTCCAACTCCAAGTAATTCTAAAGGGACCACCCAGAAACCTGAAAATAGCAAAATTCCTTTGATCACAACAGAACTTAAACAGGATTTTTGTAGAGTGGGGAATGAACCAACGCAGTATTAAATATTGGATTGAGACAAAATGAAGAGGTAACCTTGTCCTTGTCATATATTGTCCATACATTTAGCACCATCTCTATAGCAATAAGACTACATTTGATGTTCCATGTATGTATGTTAATACTAACATTTGTCTGTTGCTTTTTTCCACAAAACTTTGAAATTGCCCTCCCCGAAACTCCATAGTATGTAGATGGAAAACCAGCACAGCCTGTTGTAGAACAAGAGGTATATTAACTGCAACCTTCCCTAACAATTCTCTGGTGTGATGTGATGTGATGTGATGTGCTGTGCTGTGATGGTATGGCTGGTTTGCATTTTACATTCTTTTTCTCTTCAAAATGTTTGCATAGTTCCAGTGCTGAAAAACAAAACAGAGGGTAAAGGTTTGAGAGGGAAATCCTTCGGGTTTTTTTTACTTTTTATCTAGAAGTTTGTTACATGAAGCTGAGGTCAGTCAGTCTCAGAATACACTCTGCTGATGTAAGACACAATTTCTCTACTTCTATCCTATTTCTGGTACAAGGATGTAGTCCTGCAGCGGCCAAAAAGGAGCAGGAAGCTGAGGAGCTGAGCAATCTGGCCTGCAGTTGTAGTATCCAAAGAATCCTCTAGGCCTTGGAATAGGAATAGATAAAGCAGAGGTTATCTTATTTAATTTTTTAGTGTATCCTTCTGTCACAGACAATGTTTTGAAACAATTTTGTTGGAATGGGTTTATTGAATAGGAGCACACTGTACATTCCTCTACAGTAAATATGGTTTGCACAGGGCAAGGTTTTCCTATGGAACCTCCACTCTGATACTGAAACATTTACCAGTGTGAATTTATCCCAAAACACATATTGGAGGTACACCATTGCCCCTAATATTAGTTGGAGCTGCAGGTTCTTTGCTTGTCTCAAAAAGCATCTCTGTCCTACAGCTTTCACCCAGTGTTGGCTTGTCCATCTTTTAATCTGGATTCAGTGTTGAAGAAATCCCAACAAGCCATTTCCAAAACTGTAGGCAAAAGAACCTCTGTGAAACATGTGCTTTGCCTGGAAAAGTAACTTGTTAGGCTCAAAACTATCAGATTTATGGGAACATTTAATCTACCCTTGTAAAAGGAGCGAGGTGCTTGAACGTGAGGAAAATTGGGTTCTGTAACAGAACTGGCAATTATATTTAGCTTTAATATTAAAAAAAAAAAAAAAGAAAAAGCACTTCACATTTACAATTCCGTCTATGCAAAGATATTTTTGTCCTCACAAAAGTTAAATTTCTGTACCCTAACTTTGTTGTTGATTCTTTTACTGTCATTAATGGTGGTGGGAAATACATTTGAGGGAATTTGAGGTGTACAAATAACTTTGTGTTAAATTCCAGCAAGATACAATTGTGAGGCAGAAACAGAGAAAGTCTGGTGGAAAATAAGGGAGAAAAAATGATATGAGAAGTAACTAAACACATGTTTAATGCTATCAAAGTTTGACCTTGGAAAGATCAAAGGATTAAATAGTGACAGGGTCCTGGAGGAAAGGGAGAGGGCTGGAAAAATTCTTATGGCAAAACCAGGTCATATTTAACATCTATTTTAAAGTAATGCAGAGTGGATGAAGTGGGAGGAGCAGATGAGGGAAGGCAAGCCTGTGCCTTAGCTAGGAAAATATCAGCTGATGGTTGGATTTAAACTGAGTTATCTGTAAGCAGGAACGTGCAGGGAGTGGAGTCGTTTTTTTCTCAGCTTTAAGAACATTGTGTACTGGATGGCAGATGCTGCAAGCAATTTGACTTTGTATTCATTTTGTTTTTCCCTCTTTTAAAAACAACAGGGTAAGCCAGTGGGGAAAGGCAGCAAGTACCAAACACTGCCAGGAAAGCTGGCCCGGCCCCTGCAGAACGGAGAGCAGGGCATGCACAACTCCCCAGATGGATGTGGCAGGAGTGACAACGATGACAACGGCGTCCAGGGCCTGAGTATGTACCTGTGCCTCTGCCAGAGAGAAAATCCACCTGCTTGAGGGCTTGGGACATGGCATGGGATAGAATCTGCTATGCCAGAACAATGCACTGTGATCACTTCATCACCACGATGAATGCATGGCTCACTTTTTTAACAAATACCAGAAATATTCCCAGAGTTCATGGCAGAGTGAGAGAGGAGTTTAATTTAGAGGGTTTTTTTTTTCTGCTGCACCTGACAATACCATTTGAAACTTTACAGTCCAGCTATCAAAAACAGGAACATTTTGTGTAAAAATCCCTCTATCAGCACTGTTGTTCCTTAGCTGTGGGGGACCCACTACTGAAAATTTGATTTGCTGCATGCAGAAAAACATTTGTGGATTTTGGAACTACAAATATTTTTCCATTCCACAGCCACAGCCCTGTGGAAGCCTGTACTAATTTCTTTTCAGTGGCACCTTGAGCACAGATTTGTTGACAAAAAGGTATTAAGAGCTGAGGCACAGGACCAGGTACTTTTTTAGGACTGAAGAGTTTGGGAGCTCAGACACATGAGTATCCCTTGTGATTCTGAAGATCTTCCTGCACTTTAAAAGTCAGTGGTGTTTTGGTCTTTTGGGTTTTTTTGTTTGTTTGGCTGTAGTTTTTTTTTTTTTCTTTGGTAGAGGTTGGTTTATTTTAAGGCTCATAGTCCCTAAAGCTGCTAGCACACTGCAGTTTCAAGGTTGCAATAGGTTTTTTGTGGTTGTTTAGGGGTTTTGAAAGAGCTTTTCTGTGACAGCAACTTTGTAGGCAATGCAGGAGCCATGCTGTAGTATCTTTAACTGCAAGATTATCCACGGGTGGGTGAGCTTGTAAAGGAAAATGTTCTTTTTCTAGAAACAAGCAATGGCTTCCTAAACACACTGAGTAGAAAGAAATTTTTCTGCAGGTTGGTTTGTTTCTTGTAAGCACAGTTAATTCACTCCACCTCCACTTCTGTTTTTCAGAGCAATTTGATGTAATCTTAGCCATTGCTTCATTTCAGATCCTCTGCAGGCTTTGTAGACCCCTGTAGTCTTTGTGTAAAGAGCTAAAACTTTCCAAGAATAGTTAGGAAAGCCCAAACAGATCCATTTTCATCCCTACCTGTTCAAGAGGATCTGTACAGAGTTCTTGGGACTTGTGCACACCAGTGCACATTCACTTCCACGTCGAGCATAACTGCTTCTTTTTCTTTTTGTTTCTGCTTTTAATGCTCAGCTTAACTACTTTGCCCTTCTGTAACTTTATTTTGCTGGTGTTTTGTATCTTCTTTGCTTCTCCATCTGGCTTTCTGCTTCTTGGGATGACTGAAGATCGCGTCAGGAGTGTCAGTGCACCCGTGCTAGGTACTGTATCCGAACAAGATGCAACTTTAACACTCATTTTGCTGCTTTGTTTCTTTCCTTTCCCCCTCCCTTTCCCTAGGAAATACTAATCCCAACTGAGCCCTCCAGAGCTGAGCTCCTTCCTTGCAGCACTGAAATGAAGTAATAGCTCCTGCTGTGTGGCATTCACATTTATGACCCATTTATGGGTTTCTTTTTATGACATTTATTCCTGGTTTCATTCTGTTTTCACTGAATTTAGAAAAATTCCCACCGATTTTGATGGAGGAGTTGAGGTATTTAGAGCAAGCAAGAAGACATTAAAAGAATTTAAATAATGTAGTTAAATAGAAAAGACTGAAATAACAAAATTATTTACTAATTTTTTTCCCCTTTTTAAAATTTTGTATCAAATGTCCAGCTGTTTTACATCTTCTGAGCATGTTGTTTGGGTTTTTTTTACTTTTTTTATTTTAAATACAAGAAAAATTGTATAGGTATCTGTACTTTTGTATTGTGTCCTGCATTTAAACATCGACCTGGCAGACAACTTTATCAATAATGAGTATAAAATGTGACTGTAATACTGTTCTTAACCCAGGAGAAACAGAGAACATGGATGGAAGAGTGGTCTCGGATGACCTTTCACCTCTCTCTTCGGGAATGGATCCAGGCTCACAATCTCCATGGTCTCCAGAAAACAGAAAGAGTCCAAAAGGGATCAAGAAAATCTGGGGAAAGTAAGATCATTTTGTTTTCTATTCACTGCCAAAGCATTTCAGCTGAGAATGAAGCCAATTCCCAGCAAAATGTACAATTTTCTATGGCAAAAATAACCTAAAATTTGGGGAGAGAAAGCAGCTCTGGGATCGCACGGGTGTGTCCTTATGTACAAAGAGGGATGGAAAAATTGTTGGGAGTGTTCACAGCGTCATGCTGGTGAAAGAAATAAGGCACTTCTGTCATCTTGATGCTATTAATTTAGCATGCCAGCAGTTTTATTAGCCATGAAAAATTAAGTTGTAGCAAGCTGCTCATTACAAAAGACACCAGGTAAAAAAGAAATAAGGGATAAGAGAAGGAACAGAAAGCAGGGCACAGCTGCACTCTGTCCACTTGATCTGCTTCAGCAACAGCAGCCATTTCCAAGTCTGGATTATTAATTGGATCAAAATGTTATGGCTGCTCTGCGGAGCTCTTTTTGTTCCCTCCAGAGTTAGGTCCAGACGGAATTTCCTAGAACTCCTTCAGCCGCCTCTGGAATTTGGCATTTGCGGTTTCCAGGGAGATTAACAGAGCTGTTAGTTGTCACTGCAGTTTCCAGGCAGAACAAACACCCTCTGTCACCAGCTAACAGTCCTGTCGTGGCACTCTTGTCTTGCAAGAATACGAAGAACTCAGTCAGGTAACTTCCCTGCAGACGACCTGGGCCTGGCAGAATTTCGGAGGGGTGGTCTCCGGGCGACAGCTGGACCTCGCTTATCCCGAACCAAGGACACCAAAGGCCAGAAGAGGTAACAGCTCCTCCTCGCCCTGGCACGGCCTGGTGCTGTGCAACGTGCCCCAAAGCCAAGCTCTCCTCTTGGGGAGCTTGCCCAAGCACTTCGGGGTGCCACAACAGCTGGAGAGAATGTCTCTGGTAGCAAAATCATCCTGAGAATTTCCCCTGCCTGCACTCCTCCAGCTGCCTGGTGGAGAGTCCAAAATTTCACTTTGTTAAAGAACAAGAATAATTATCTCCTCACCTGCATAATGATGGGGATTCAGCAATGCCCTTTTCCCTCTTTTCAAACAGAAAATGGGGAATTCTTAGCTGCCCTGCAACTGTTCACAGGTTGTGGCTGGGCTGCCAAATTCCCAGGACACCCCAGAACACAGCACACCAACAGATTTGCTGCAGTGCTGCCTCTGGCACACAATGAGCTTTCCAATATGGACATTCACTCTTTCCTTCAAGATTTTCCCAATGTTTCTTGTGTTTTTCAGTGACCACAATGCCCCATTTGCTCAGTGGAGCACTGAAAGAGTTTGCAACTGGCTTGAGGACTTTGGCCTGGGCCAGTACGTGATTTTTGCCCGGCAGTGGGTGACGTCAGGCCACACACTGTTAACTGCCACACCTCAGGACATGGAAAAGGTAATCACTGCTTCTCTCAGCCTGCTGATTCTGTCCAGCCAGGCCCCTCCAAACCATTGGCTTTACCTTTCTGAAATCCACAGTATCAATTTTTGTAGTTACCTCACGTGAGGAAATGAGCCAGAGGCAGGGCCAACTCTTTGTTCATGGTTTTTGTTGCAGGAAATGGGAATAAAGCATCCACTGCACAGGAAGAAATTGGTTTTGGCCATTAAAGCAATAAATGCAAAACAAGATGAGAAGTCTGCACAACTTGATCACATCTGGGTGACACGTAAGTTTTTGAATTGTTTGGGAAGGAATTTCTCCCACCTCCATGAAAGGGCAGCCTGATTTATGTTTAAGCAGTTCCCAAACACCTTTTAAAAGGCACAAAGTTTCACCACAGAAAAATAGAGAATTTTTTGGTGTTGTTCTTGACATCCAAACACACAGTTTGTGGTATGTTCTTCCATGGGGAGCTCTGTCAGACAGCAGGGAATTAAATGGGTGGGCTCAATGGAAGAAGAGCTCCATTATGCTGCAGAAGATGTGCTCCATCACGTGTGGTATGTCAGATGTCACAGGGCTGGTGTGCACAAAGCTGGGTGCTGGGAATTGCTTTCAGGCTGCTGGCAAGAGGCTGTCATCAGGAAAGGGGAACAGGTGGAATGAGCCACCTGAATGCCTCAAAAGAAGCCAGGCCAGGCAAGAAAGGAGAAGGGCTTCATTCTCACTGATGTGGATTTGGTTCCCCACTGCTCTCTCATCTGCAGGGTGGCTTGATGACATTGGCTTACCACAGTACAAAGACCAGTTTCATGAATCCAGAGTAGATGGGAGGATGTTGCAGTACTTAACTGTGGTAAGTACAATCCTTTTTCCTCAGTCTTGCCAATTTTAACTTCGGAATAAGCAAAAACTTTTAGAATTTTCCTTTGAACGTGAGCAGTTAAAGAATTTTTGCAAGACAGAAACAGTGCCAGTAATAACTCCTTTGTGCTGCCTGGTGCATGGAATCTGTTCCTAAGGCCCATAAAACAAGCCATATGTTAGGGCTAATTCCTGCAAATCCTTCTTTCAATCTCATGTAGCACACCATGATTAAAAGTAAAATTACCTCCTCTACGTGTAACCTCTGGAGTTTGTTGTTCTCTGCACCAAGTTAGCAACAACATTCAGCAAAGTAACAGCAGAAAATCCAGTGATTTGTACAGATCTGCCCATATCCACAGCACACCATGACCCACACACAGCCACTGTGTTTTCTCCCCATTTTCCTGCCCAACTCTGGATAATTAAGGCCTAGATTTGCCTTAACAGGCTACAATCCTGCCTTCATTTTTAGCCAGGCCTTGCTACGGTACAATGTTAAAAAAAACCCCAATAAACCAACAACAGAACCCCCCCAAACCTCCACCCTAACAAAATCCAAACCCTCTCCAAAGGACAAACTTCCATTTTTCCTAAACCACACTTACTGTAGTGTTATATAAAAATACACAGGAAATTTAAGCTCTTTCTTCTTGGGGAGAGTATCTGTTTTGGTGTGTGTTCTGTGCCACCTAAAAGTCTCTCTCCTTCACAGAATGACCTTCTCTTCCTGAAAGTCACCAGTCAGCTGCATCACCTGAGCATTAAATGTGCCATTCATGTGCTGCATGTCAACGGCTTCAACCCTCACTGCCTACGCCGGAGGCCAGTTGAGGAGGTAAAAGAATGCTGAAATAAATTAATTTAAGCAAGCATGAATCACCTGGTCCCAGCTAAAGGGGAGAGAAAGTCAGCAGTGTACAGTGATACAACAGAATCATTGCTTCTAGGGACTTGCACCTAAAGCAGCACTTTTGCCAGTTATTAGTTGGATCTCATGCATTTCTCTTCAGAAGTTATTTATAGCAGGAAAAAAAGGTTAATTCATCTTCCAAGAGAATAATTTTGAATCATTTGTCTTTGCCTGACTTCATTTTTCGTATCTGTAAGGTTTTTGCCTAACTTGATCAGCATAGTTTTGTCTTAGCATTAAACACTGTCAACAGTCCTGTTGTCAAAACATCCCCTTTTCATCCCTGTAATCTCTGCTGTTGCACTTCTTGATGCAACCCATGGGGTTTCATCAGTACTAGATCAGGTCTGCCATCTCATCAGAGACTGCTTGAAAGGGGCCTTGAAGAGAAACAATCCCTCAGTCAGGGAAGAACAGGTGCCCTGGGAGGAAGAGGAGGGAGGCTGTTTTTATCTGAACTAAGATACGAGTTGTGCCCACTCAGACAGTGCAGGCTGTGGTGCCATCACCTTTTGTGGTCCCTCCAACAGAACAACGTCTCTGCTTCCGACGTGGTGCAGTGGTCCAACCACAGGGTGATGGAATGGCTCAGATCAGTGGATCTGGCAGAATATGCACCCAACCTTCGAGGCAGCGGAGTGCACGGGGGCCTGATCGTAAGAATTTACCATTTCTCTATTAAAAATGGGCAGTCTGTAACATAAACCATCTTTTATCTGGTGTTCATCAAGCAGAAAGAAACAAGCACCTCTGCAATACGACAGCGTGATCAGGCCTCCTGTAGGAGCCTCTTTATCTGACCCACACATCTTCATTTTACTCCGGGAAACTGAAATAAAAAAGGAGCAGCTAAAACACCTTGTATAATCCAAGCTAGCTGTGCACAAGTGTATGACAGCAGCACAGAAAAAGAAACCTGAACTGTGCTGTGTGAAAGTTGCTTTTGATAAGGCATCCTTGAGTGTTTCTTTGAATGATTTAACAGAACTAAATAACCTCCTTGAAATCACAGCAGCCAGGAACGAATTTTTTTTAATACAAAACCTTCAGAACTCTTTGCAGCTCATCAACGTCAGGATTCTGAAATCTATGATTCTACTGCTGCAGAAATTTTGCAAAAATGCAATGGTAGAAATCGCACTAAGACTAAGTTTGTACTCTGAGTAGAGCAGAAAATTCTGAAAGGAAACTTGCTCAACCCAAATAAACATAGGGTTTGATGCTAAATATGAACACATATTTGCCTGATCACGCTCAGCGTTCTTTCTTGGCTCCTTTCAGATATTTCCCATTCAAGCCCCAGTATCATGAGTGAGCTATAAAAGGTCTAATGTGAACAGGTACTTAGTGGGAAACCCTTTGGTAAGCACTGCAGTGGTTTACTATTGCAAATATTTACATAAAAAATAAACATCCTGCCCTTTTCCCAGATCCTCGAACCCCGCTTCAACGGTGACACACTGGCCATGCTCCTGAATATCCCACCCCAAAAGACCCTCCTGCGCCGCCACCTCACCACCAATTTTAACGTGTTAATTGGCCCAGAGGCACAACAAGAAAAAAGAGAAATCATGGAGTTGGCAGCATACACACCCCTGACCACCACTGCCAAAGTTCGGGTAGGTACTGCTGTCAAAAAGGAGAGAGGTCAGCGCCAGGCTTCTCCACTCTGACTTACAAAGAGATATGGGACAAAGATGGGCAGGGAGAGGTGAATTCTAGGAGTGCTACATTTCCCTTAATTCTAGATACTAGGCTTTTTACTCTGTTTCAGTCAGGTCCTGAAAGCAAGCATGCTATCTGTTCCTTGGAAGGAACATCTTGTAAATGCATTTAACATCAACTGTAACTCCAGCTTGAGAACAAATGTAGTGAATTCAGAACCTACGCACTTGAGTAACCAGGGTATAGCAGTAAATGAAAAATGGGGAGGATTTTGAATGTTCAAAGAATAACCTTACTTGTCTTACTCAAAACTACTTGTGTTGACTCCTTATTTTAGCCAAAGAAACTTGGATTTTCACATTTTGGAAACTTAAGGAAAAAGAAGTTTGACGAATCAACAGACTACATTTGTCCTATGGACACTAGCCCAGCTGCTACGAATGGTACTTCGAAAAACTATGGTGGCTACAAAGGACTCAGTCCTTTCACTGACAGGGAACTGGATCAGGTGGGACAGACAGACTGATGCCATGCTCATCTCATCCTCTCCATGCATTCCAAAGCTTGCAAATAACCAAATGTTCCCCCATAACAAACTCTTTGCTACATCCGCATGAACTCACTGAGAAAAGTATTGGCTGTGGACACTGGAAAGAGTTCCAGACTAAGAATGTTGGGTTTTTTTTTTAATCATCATCATAAACTCATCCATCCTCAAGCCCTTTTTCAGGGCTATGACACCTTTACACTCTGAAGATCGAGGTATTTTGTCAGTCAAGGGTGTGGCTGCCGGAAACACAAGATTTTTGTACTTCTAGCTTTCATAATTTTAGTATGGCACACTATTTTTTTCATTATCTTTATGGGTGGTTTTTAATGCAATAAATTCATTTGGACAAACTTGTACAAAGCTATCAAGTTATATTAAAGTACAACTGGATTGTATTTTTTAACAGACAGTAATCAGAGAAGCCAACTGCATTTTCCTTTCATGGTGTACAGTGGGGAGTAGTTCTGCTTAGACAATACATGTGAAGACAATGCATCAGCAATGAATAAATTATTAATAAACCAATTGCTAATTCACTTCTGTAATGTAGTAGTGAACTCATGAATGAAAGTGTCTAGACAGCATACAGAGAAATGATGAAGACTAAAAACCATCAAATTTTATCTCAACTTTGCTGTTGTGTAAAGGGATGTAAACCCTGAAAAATGGAGTGTTCCTGGAGCCTTGTGTGAACTTTGGCAACACACAAGAGCCACACAAATGCAGCTGGAGTAAACTGGCCTTTCTCCAGTGACATAACAACAGTTTAAGCCTGATAAGAGAATGGTCACAACATTGAAAAGACTAACTGTGAAGGTAATTTTTTCATTTGCATGGTTTGGTGCATCTAACCTCATTTGTGTTCATTGGCTAACCGTGGTATTTTTTCAATGCACTGCTTCTGAACAGGGAGAGTATCAAACCCTGACTGTGTGGATGTCCACTCACTCAGCTAAGTGTTGTGAGGGAATGCATGAACTTTGAGCCAAGAACTTGCACTGTGCAGTTGTTCAAGCATGACAGAAAGACTGGATTTTTCTCTAGGAGCATGAGCTGTCATTAAGCATGACTTCTGAGCATGTGGCCCACACAGGAAATCACCATGCCCTAGAACTGATGACATTTCTATGTCACAAGAGGTAGGGACTGTATCAAGGACTTCCTGCCTGTGAAAGAAGCCTACCAGAAATACAAGTAGTGTCAGACCATTTGGAAAATATTACTTTTCATTGACAATATCAGTTAAGCTTTTTTCTTTTTTTCTGTGAATTAGAGGCCAAGTTTCATGGAATCAATCTCTCTTAATCAGGATTCACTCTGCTTATCATTAACTGCATTTTCACATACCTTGAAACACCGAGGCACTTTTGTTAAGGAGCTTTTAAACTTACTCCAACTTCATTTGTCCAGGCACAGATCCTTCCCAAAGCTGCATGTAGAGTGAATAAAATTGCACATGCTGTCTGATTTGAACTAGCTGCTGCCTGCTTTTACAGATGGAACACTCAGAAGGCACAGTAATGCAAATAGGGGCTCTTTCCCAAGGCATAACCCACCTCACGGTACGTACTCATTCCTCTCTTGTTCCAAAGTCACCAGGGTGTTCTGCTGAAAGTCACTCAAAGTTGGTCACTGCTAGTGCTAATGAAGAGCAAGTGGGTCTCTGTTCTTGTTGAGTACCTCTTTACAGCCTGGTGGGACATTCAGTCAAAAAAAAAAACCCTGCTTTTAAATTGCTCTAGAAATGTAAGGTCTTTCTAAGTTTTCATGAACTCTGCTGTCTCTTTGACAAAACGACAGATATTCAACCCCTTAAATGAAAACAATTCTTCAAAGATTTTGCAGGTAACCACCACCTCAGTCACAGAGGCTAGGAATGAGGCACAGACTTTTGAAAATTTACATGAGCTGAAACTCTGTGCAGAACAAAACACCTCACTTTTGCCTCTTCATTCCACATAAGCAAATTTATTAATAAGTGACTGGAAGACACAACGAAGAATTATGAACTGTAGTTGAGTTGCACGCCAGACACAAAGTCTCTAAGAATTCCCTCAAGCTAAAAAAGTTTATTCAAGGCTGTATTGAAGAAATTCCCTTTGCTTGTGTGTGCCTCTCACTCTCTGTGTTGTGAGCTTGATCTCATTGCAGCTGGGTCTCTGGGAGCACAGGCCTTTCACCAAACACCCTCAGTCCTTCCCATGTTGCTCTTTCAGACACTTCTGAGCCAGGATGAAATGCTGAATGACAGCAGGTTTTTAACACCGACCTCTGAAGACTGGAGATGAGGCTTCAGCATGCCCAAGAACACTTGCACTCGTACCTCATGCCTGCAGGAGTGGCCAGGAGCAGCTGGATGCTGTGCAGCAGGAAAGCTTTACCTCTTTCCTGCCACTGCCACCTCCCACATAGCATTTCCTAGAGTCAGTGTAGCCACACGTTACAGGTAACTCCCCTCTGTGCTGTTTTGCCACATCATGTAACAGGAAACAGGTACTGGGAGAGAGGAGTGGGACTCATATCCAGAGCCTGGAAAGCCAAGATGGGCAATGTTTCATCCTTTTATTCAGTTGTCTTTTACGTGCTCATCTGCCACATGAAAGACCTTTTGTAATTTTTTATTTTTATAATTAACTTGTAGTGCAGGAATCATTATTACTTGTACCACAGAGACTAATCAGAGCTACCTGGAATTCAGCTGGATGCTGGGGAGAGCAGCAGTAATGGCTTACTCACCACTCCTGTGGGCTTGCCAGACTGGTCCCCAGAAAGGATTTCAATCCCTCCTCCCTTTCACTGGCACCTGTCCTGCCCTCCTTTTATCCAAGTCAGTGCACTGTAGGATGGGAAGAATGGAACATCATACTGTCCATCAAGCCCTTGCTTTTATTAGGATGACAAGCTGCCATGTTCACAAATCTTTACCTAAGGCAAAAAACAACTGCAGTAGGAAATTTTAACTCTGAGACTATCAGGAAAGTACCAGAATAAAACAAATATTTATTTCTCTACAACACCTGACAAAATAATTCTGTTGCTGTTGTACTGGGATAGACAGGACTGCATCAGAGGAAAATATGGCCTTGCACTCTTTGAGGGGCTGAGGGTGAAGCTGTCACCTTTACAGCAGCAATTACTTGTGGCATCTGTTTGCATGTACATCTCCTGTATTAATGAGCTATTAATTAGCTCTCTTAGTAAACAGATAAAATGCCAGAAAAATATCTCCTTAGTTGTAAGGAAAAGTACTTTGTACAGGGCTGGTTTGCATTACTCTCTCCTTGCTGGCTGCAGGTGTTGCTTTAGATACCAGTATAGCCTGAGGGCAGGTCACTGCAGCCAAGACCCTCCCAAATAAAGAGGGAAGCTCCAGGATGCAGCAAGGGCTCTTTGGGAACTATCTGGGGTGCTTTTTACAGGTGATCTATCCTGGTCCTCACTTCACCAGTCTCTCATGACAGACCTTGCACTGTACAGTCAGGTGTAAGAAGGTAAACATATGATTTGTTTGTCCACAGTGGTAAAATCCAGGCACATTCTTTTCAATCACTGCAAACTGCAAAAAAGGAAAATTCACAAGAATGAGAAATAAGTCTACACATCAGCAAAATACAAATGTTTAATGTTTAATCAAAGGTATTCAATGTACCAGTCTGGCAAGGCAGTCAGTGCTAGTGCCCAGCTCAGGTACCACAGGCATTTGAAAAAGTTGGTCAGGTCAATTAGCCAACAGACTGATTACAGCACTGCAAAGGGGATTGGCTGCCCCAGCAGCCCTGGGATGTTCCAAACACAACATTTCCTATTTCTTTCAATGCTGTATTTACAACTCAGTGTTCAGTCGTGCTAACTTGGCTGTGGATTTCTAATAGTCAATCCACAAAACAATTGATTCTTCTTTGAAATACAGGTAGTAAGAAATTCTAATTAGTATAACAATGGTATAAATGCTTATTTTTTTGACTGTTATGAATAAATTCTGAATGTTCCCCTCTCTCTTGCTGACCATGAAATTATTTAACACAAATTCATGTGGATGACCTCCCATCTTATTTTACTCATTTCAGATGTAAGACCAAGTAACTCCCACATAATTCAAGATGATTTCTCAACTTCTTAATATGAAAACACACGAGGTAATTATGAAATTATAAACCACAGAAATTACAACAAGGGGTTAAAAACACACACATACACAAATGCTGCACAGTTGCACACCAACTGTTCCTGTAGAAAAATATGCAGCACTTCCAAAAAAGGTATCAGGTGACATCAATGTTAATAAGCAAATGTGCTGCTCTTGGGATAGCCAAGCTTGTCCAGGTTGGGCTCACAGGCAAACTGAATCATTGGTGGTGGCCCACACATGAGAATGAGGGTCTCACTGCCAGGGGGAGGCAGATGGGCTTTCAGCATGTCTGCAGTGACAAAGCCAGAGCTGTACTTCCAGTCTGCAACAAAGAAATTCATGCAATTACTTTGAATCTCTGTACAGGCTGAAGCCTTTTTAAGTAGCTGAAGAATCAAGTTATGGCACCATCACTACAAGCCAGGAGAGGGTTAAATTTCTCACTCAGTTCAGAGGGACAACAAGCATGGAGATAACAAGGATCTGGTTGATAAGACATGGACAATAAGACAATAAATTATAAACTTTAAAAGAAATGAGCAGGTATGAAGAAAAAGAAAGAGTGAACCAGCTTCCCCAGTGAAGAGAGGTCACCTAGGGGCAGGGAGAGGTATTCAGACCTGGACTTTTTTTTTTTGAGATCAAGTGAAATGGCAAAGTTCAGTGATAACAGAGGCTCTGCCATGTAGTTTAGTGATAAAACAAATTAAAAGAGGAAAGAAATGCTAAACTATTTCAAGCAGTAGTATTACTGAATGCATCTGCCACTTGAAGTGAGCCAAGCAGGAAAATGATGCCTTAACCCATCCACACGTGGCAGCTGTTTCACCAGAATCTAATCTGGAGCTGCTGTAAAATAAAGATGTACACATGATATTTACAGGTATTAAACAATTCCGTGCCAACAACATGCTAACATAACCTGATTTGGGAGACAGCCCAAAACAAAGCTGAACTTTTGATGAAAATTCCCAAAAACCAAAATGCATAAAAAGATGCACTGAGTAACACGCCTGACCCAAATGAGGTTAATTATGAGCTCCCACTTTTTAAGGCCCACCTAGCTTAGATCCCTTTTTAAAACAGGGTGTGGGGCAAGGTTTGTTTCTGAGGAGTTTCAAAGTGTAAGATAAGAACACTTGACATTACTCTGATGCTCCCTTGAGCAAGACTGAAGCTCTGACTGTTGCACAGGGATGAGCAAAGGCATTTCCATGTGTCCCTACCTTTTGGAGGTCTGTCCAGTGTGTACCACAGCACAAACTGCTCAGGATGCCTCTTGGCAATGTCTTCTAGCTCAGCTCTCAGCAATATATCATTTTCTGTCTGCAAAATGAGAGTGCTGTTTAGCTCTAAACCATCCCAGGAGCCCTCTGATGGCAAACTCATTTGCCATTCACAACAAATGCAATGATAAAAATTATTGAAATCAAGAAAGTAATTTGGTATTTTGCCCCTTCCATGATAGCTATTATCATTACACACATCTGTAAATTGAGATTAAGAACAACAAATGGTGAGACTTAGCAGCCTCCTAAATACAGTCCTAAAGATGGAAACTAGAACAACTTTTTAATCCAGGCTAAAATCACAACGAGCTGGATTTGTCCCTTGCAAATTTGGCCCTGGCACATGTCCCTGGACCAGCATGGAGAAGGTTAACTACATGGATTAATGGAAACAAATCCTGTCTCCTTGAAATCAGTGAAGGACTAGGATGAGCAGAGGGATCAGGAACTGGTTGCAGTATTTACTCCCTAATGTAGGAATTAACTGAAACTATGAGGACACACACCTAAGTGTGAAAAAGCATGAAACATGTTTAAATATGAGTTTAAAAAGCTCAGAGGCCAGCAAAAACAAGTGGGCTATTAAAGAAGAACAAACAGACAGGTCAGAATACTCACCTGATTAGCAAAAAGGAGGTAACATTTTGTGGAGTCCTTAGGATCATTTGTGATCTGACGGATCAGCTGCAACATAGGAGTTATTCCTGTTAAAAACCAAAATGTTTATAAAGTGGGTATTTCTCTCCATGGCTACAGTTTCAGTATTAATGCTGCCTCCCTTCAGCCTTCAGTGGGATCTCTGCTTGTACAGAGCTACACATCTCTGATTTCTAAACCACATGGAGTGCAGAGACTGGGGGTTTCTACCATGACAAACAGTTCCAAAACAAACCCACCATTCTTCTATGCAGGGATTTGCTCTTCAGGATTCTCTATCACATAATTTTACCCTCAAGACATTCTCTTAAAATACTTTTTGTCACTGAAGAAGTGAGTTCTCTGAGGTCACAAGGTAAATTAATATTCAGACACTCAGGCTGCTACTCCCCAGGACTGAGCTCAAGCCACTGGAATGCCTCAGTGTTGCCACCATGAAAAGAAATTAATGAAAAGAAATTCAGGTGTAAGTGCTCTGCTACTTAAGCACAGTGATAGTCCTGGCATATATCCATAAAGACATTTTCACTCTCCAGACACTCCATATGATGGGACTAGTTTTACCTGTTCCTCCAGCTATCATCCCAAGGTGCTTGGCAAACTTTTTCTCTGCTTCAGACTTCTTATTAGGCTTGATAAGAAAGGTACCTAGAAGAAATATTCCAAACCTATAGGTACATTAACTTCCAAACAAACATGGACACAAATTCCATGGGAATGAATTATAACAGATGATCAATCAATAAAGACAAATCTTCTGGAAATCCCTCCCTTCTGCTGAAATAGATTAATGAGGAGATTGCTGATCACAGGAGGTCAGCATCCAGAGAAGTGCTGAGCACTCTGAGGTGAGACTTTAGTGCACAACTCCTCTCAGTCGAGATCAGGGCAAAATCTTTCTCTTGTATCCCACAAGAGGATTACTTCTCTGAGCTTATTTCCTCACAGTCATCTCAGACCTAGTTTGATCATGAAATGGAGCTGGCTCTCAGTCAGCTGGTTATTCAGTAACAGCACTGAGATTCTCAGAGGGCATTTTAAGCCACAATATCAATTGTTTGAGAAGCATCTCGAGCATGTCCCTTCATGTGAGAGCTGAGGTATTTTATTTCCTCAGTCATATAATGCAATAGCAATTTTTTCCAGATTTATAGTCCCAGGAGTGAGACACTCATCAGTTATTGCTTACACAATGTACTCTTTCCCATCATATCAACTCTGACAGGCTCATGAAGTCTAGAAAAGGTGTCTTCTCCTCTTTTTCACTTAAAAAAAAAGAAGTTTCTCTACAATTTTCAAGTTTTATAAAACACCTCTGAAAATAACCAATACTTCCCTTTTGCTCTCCCACCTTTGTGCCACAGTACCTGCCCCCTTATAGACCAGGAGTCCATTTGGCCCTCTGAAATCAATGGTGTCTCCAATCTTCATGTTATCTAGATACTGGGACATCTTCCCACCTTCTGGAAACTTGGGGTTCACATTTTTATGGTAGACCTGTAAGAACAATCATTTGCACATTATCAGCCACTAACTTTCCTGCAGACATTATCACAAACTGCAGAACACAATCCTGCAGGCCTGGAATTCAGCACCTGAGAAAGAAATAGAGGCAATTCCTTGCTCACAGTAATCTCTTGAGCCTTGCAGCAAGAAGCAGCCAAAATCAGTAAAATGTGCTGTTGGGCACAAGTCCCTCTGCTCCCTGCAAACAGCCAGGATAACAGGGATGGGTGGCAGGCAGATTATGTGCTGCTGCCCTCATTTCACTATTGCCTTATGTCACCCCATTTTTGGAGCTGCTCCTCCTTCTGAAAACAGCATTGTTGCATCTTTTCCTTCTAAAACTTTCCCACTCAGCCACACAACAGCTTTTTCAGCTTTCAAAGCACATAAGAAACATTAAGCAGTGCATAATGATTCACCACCCTTGTAACATGAACAGAGCATGCCAAAAAAAAAAAAAAAAAAAAAAAAAAAAAGAGGCTGGATTTTTGTCTAAGGACAAACTCTATCATAGAAAAGGATTAGGCAATCCAGAAGTTGTGGGATCAGATAATCCTGCATCCCCTAGCTTAAAGGATTTCCCTTGTTTGACTTGTTTTCTGCTTAGAGCTGTTTGCATAAGCATTAGCAGCAGCAGAGGCATCTAGAGGGAGAGAGATCAGTATCCATGCAGGACCAAATAAAAGATATTTGGGAAATTCCTCAGGTATTGCCAGGGAAGTGATTCTCTCCTCCCTCTACTCTTCCTCTGCCATCCCTCAGTGCCACACAGCAGATACACAGGACACAACTTACTATTCAAGGGCAATGTGAAATATGTTGTTTGCCATGCAGTCACCCTATTTGAAAAAGATAAGATCCGATGAAAATGAAATTTAATGAAATTTGAACGAAAGATGATGAAATTTGATTACTAAATAAAAAAAAACAAAACCCCCACATTTCACTAAAATGAAGTACTTGTCCTCCTTCCAATTAGCAACCTATCTATATTAAAGGAAAACAAAATTTACCTTTATAATTAAATCAACATAACCTTTTGTGTCATCACTGGAAACAGGGGTATAGGCTCGAATCACCAGATTCCCATCAATTTTTGCAGAAAGGTAAACATGCTGGCCTGGGGAGAAAGAATTACAACCTGATTATTTTTTTCATCCCTGGAGGACAAGAGGGATAGGCAGGTATTGTAACCTGCTAGGCATGCAATGACAGAGACAATCTTTGCCACATAAATGCTGTATCAAACATGTCATTTCTTCTCTTTTTTCAGCACAGAGCAGGTATCCCCCAGGAAATAATATTGTTTCAGGACCTTATTCCTAAATTGTTAAGAAGAAATCTGGATAAACACAAGCACTGCAGAGCACATCTCAGCTGGTTTAGCATTTGTCTAGTGAATTCCATTACTCTTTCCCATACAAGCCAGAAGAGAGTCTGAAAAAAAACAAGCAGCATGCAAGGACATGCTCACAGCATGGAATGGGATGACCCTGACACCTGCCATACAGCACAGGGAACTGCCAAACAGTGCAGGACAAACAGAGCTGCATCTGCACAGATTATCTTTGATTCAAGGTCCAAGGTTCAGTGCTAGCAGTGTTCCAGGGTACAGGAAAGAAGGCCAATCCTAGGCTGAAAATCATGCTACAGAACTCCAGATAAAGTTGTATGAAATGTGTGTAATTCAAAGGTAAGTGCATGCACAGAAAAGGCTCTGAATATTTCAGCATGTCCCCAGGCAGGAGAGTTGTCCCCTTTCTCCTTTACAAGTGTGACTGTATTTGCTAAACCATGAGGACAATTGCCAATAGACTGAAGGGACCTGATGGAAGTAGAATGCAAATAAGAAACATGAAAAAGCTTTGACAGGTACCACTCTGGCTGATATCCTGACTGGTGAGGAATTCCATCAGGCTCAGTTCACTTCCACTGCTCCATTTCTAACCTACACCACACAACTGGACAAAGCACTCACAAAAGATCAGAAATACAGCCCTCTGGGAAACCTGACATTTCTCTCTGAGACAGCAGCATTCAGATGCAGCTTTCAACTCCTTGCTTTTCTGAGCCTTAAACTCACAGTCAGAAGTCCAAGAACTGTGAGAAATCAGAACTAAAAGCAATTAAGTGTTTACAGTACTTACCTACAGGTAATCCTAATATATGATTCGTTGAGGGTAGCCCAAATCTGAATTTCTTAGTATCGTGACTGATTTCCTAAAAGCCCAAAGTTAGAACGAGGTCAGCATCACCACTACTTTGAATTTCAAACTCCACTCAACACAATATGCTTTAGCAAGCCTGCTCTTTGTTAGCATGCAAGCCAAACGCTGGGAAAGGACACAGAAATGGCTTTGAAACAAGGAGTTTCAGAAGCAGTTTTCTCCTCTTTACTTCCACAGGGACTGACTTTTGCTTGCCTGCACTATCCCTACAGCATCTTTAAACAATCTGGAAACCCTGTGCCCAAGGCCAGTGAGCACATTCCATGCTTGAGATCAGGCAACATAGGGGCGAGCAGGAGCTCAGGGTGCCGGGCTTGCTTCTCATGGCGCACCCAGGACAGGAATCGAGGGAGGAGCACAGCCAGCACTTTAACATGCAAAGCGTCGGGAAACAACAGCTCTTAGCGCTTTTACACACCCGGCCCGACCCTGGGAGCACCACAGGGAGGCTGCGGGGCTCAGCCACGCTTGGAGGGCTCTGTGCCCTGCTCTGGGGATTCCATCCCTGGGGGAGCGCAGGGCCAAGAGCCCCCCAGGCCCCCCGTCCCCAGAGGCGCGGTCACCTCCTTGTCCAGCAGCCGCAGCGGGTACTTGGCCAGCGGGTCCTGCAGAGTGACGGGGCCGCTCGGCCTCCGCGCCGTCCCGCGGAGCAGCAGCAGCAGCAGGGCGGACGCGGCCACCACGGCCACGGCGATGGCCACAGGCGCTCCCTGTGAGGAGGAGAGGGCAGGCGGTGAGGGCACGGCGGCGCTGAGGGCACGGCGGCGGTGAGGGCACGGCGNAGCCCCAGCCCCAGCTCCAGCCCCAGCCCGACCCCTCACCGCAAGCGCCTCCATGGCCGCCTCCCTCCCGCAGCTCCCGCCGTGCCGGGCCTGCTCAGCTCCGCCTCGCGGTCCCTCCTCGGGTTCCTCCTCCTGCTTCCTCTCCCGGTCCCTCCTCCCGGTGCCGCCTGGGGCAGGGCGGGGGCTGGACCGGGCGCCCCGCTCCACCCTCAGCCCGGGCGGGTCAGACTGTCCCGGGAGCCAAATTCTTCATTTCACGGAATGGGTGATGTTGGAAAAGACCACTGAGATCACCGAGGCCAGCCTGTGACCGGACAGCACCGTGTCACCCAGACCGTGGCACTGAGTGCCAGGTCCAGCCTTTCCTTAAGCACCTCCAGGGACAGTGACCCCACGGCCTCCCTGGGCAGCCCATTCCAGTGTTTAACAATTCATTCTGCGAGGGAAAAGGAAGGGCAACAAAGTAAGTGGAACTAGTCACTTCAGATGAAGAAACAGCAGTGTTTCTGTGCACCCAACGCGTGGCAATGAATGGATTCCTAAATGAGAAATAAACCTGCTCTCGTTCCACTTCTCGAAGAGTGCAAGGGAAACATAGCGAGGTAAAAGAAAACAGGGAAGACCCAATGAGAATGGGGATGTCATGTCCTTTTGGGCAGACCCACAGTGGGAGAAGAGTCAGGAAAAGCACGGAATATGTTCTCTCCACAGGCAGAGGAGCACAGAGAGAGCAGGACACCATCAGGACACCTTTCCAGAGCTAACCAGCACAACGTACGGTCACAAATCCTCACCTAAAAACTAAAATAGAGTCCCATTACGTGAAATTATTTTTTTTAGTGCCTTTTTTTGTTTGGTTGGTTGGTTGTTTTTTTTAAATCAAGATTTCATTTGCTTCAGAAAACAGTTCACATTGTTGCTAAAAGGTACTGGCACCTTACAAGAGACTAAAGAGATGCGACAAACAAAAGCTAAACTGGGCTTCTTGTAATACCATACTAGGAGAAACACAAAAGGCTAACACCAAGCAGCCAAGCAAAAAGTTAGTGCCATAACAATCAAAACAAAACCAGACATTTGAAGACAGGAATTTTCAAAAGATATACCAATTTATCAGTTTATAACCACTGCATTCAATATCATCACAGCTGATATCACCTGTAGTTCTCCTCACACAATTTTTGCTTTTCTGAACATATCCACTTGGAATCCTTGTCTTAAATTAATAAAGAGATAAAAGTCACTGTGCTGCTGTTAAGCAAAACAGAACAGCAGCCAAGAGGTAATACACATCTGCTCACAGCATAGACTGCACACTCAGCTAATGGCAACTTCCACCACAGGCAAACACTAACAGACTTCCATGATAAAAATTTACAGAGGATATTTTCCCTCCATTTCTCTCTGAAGATCTCTTCAGAGAGTTTAGCAAAGATAGAACAAGCTCACTCTATCAATAATGTAACACAGCTGTTAATCTGAATCACTGAATCTCCATTTGCCCATATTGCTCTCCACTGTTAATATTTTCATAGCTTCACAAAAAACTCATGCTCAATATTTTGTGGGCTCTTGCCTCAAAGTTTACAGTGAAGAGAAGAAAGGGGTATAAGCTTGTTCACTGGAGAATAAAGTCAGTGAGGTTATTGTTTCCCCAGCTACAGAATAAAAGATTTTAAAAAAACCCAAAGAAACAAAGTTCAAAACTAATATAATAAAAAAAAGGAGGGTTACTGGCATCAAATGCTTGTATGGGAAAAACTCTCTAAATATTTTTGCCATTAATATCAACAAAAACCAAGTGAGATATCTTACCTTCTAGTTACTATCTGGACCACAAAGGAGGATTATTCTTGTGCTAGCTCTTGTACTATCCTACTAATCTAGTTTTATACACTAAAGCTGAGAACAGGAGGGTCTGCAAAGCTGACTGGAGCCTGTCACCACAGATTTCCCTATAAGCACCTTTTGGACATAAAACAAACTGCTATTTACAAGTTAATGTAAATTTACAAGTTAATGCACTGTTTAATTAGGACAGCTATCAGTTCTTGCATGGTGCCTTGGCCTGTAACACCTGTCTGTTCAAACACCACACAATTTGTGAAACCAGAAACTGTATTAAAAATACCCTGCAGTATTTTTGTGCTCTCCAGCACTACATTCAAGGACATGCTTGGCTCATGTGGCTTATTTTTCCTCTTTTCCCTTCTAAAATGGATTAACAGAGTGTCAGAAGCCTGCAGGTAACTCGTGGCTGCTCCACCACACAGGCAAGCCAAAGTGTCAGGGTAAGGATCAGCTGCTCTAGAACCTGTTCATCAATCAAAAACTTGCATGCTCCCACCAAATTTTGTTTTCAATGACATTTTTGTGCTTTGGGAGTATTTTACAATGAGATCCATCAGAACTGTTCTTTTGACAGTCACACGATGAAAATGGGGAGATCTAAAAAAAAAAAAAAGAAAAAAAATGAAAAGAAAACCAAGAAAAGATAAAACAGGGTAAAGTTTGCAAAGATCCTCAATAAAGGCAGGCTGTAAAAGTGGACTCAGCTGCCACCATGTGTCAGTTCCTGTTCCTCTATTTCCTCCCAGCCCTGAGAAATGAAGCTGCAAAGCCACAGCAAAAAAAAAAAAAAACATCCATCTACACAAGAAGTGCAGTAGAGAGTGGAATAATAATAATACAACTGGAAGAAATAAGATTTTCTGAAGTTACTGCTGATTTAAGTTCATTTATTTTCTGGGCATTCAGCTGGAGATATTTTAAACAGCCAAGATCTCAGGGAGTGCTGGACACTCAAATACAAAAATGGCACCCTGGAAAAGACCTCGAATTAATAATCTAACAATAGCAAAAGGATTAATTTAATTGGGATTTGGTTTTTTTTATACATACCATTAATATTTTTCTTGATCCAGTCAACAAAAAAACCCAACATTGGTGTATACTCCTGGGTAGTTCTTCCTTCCACGTCCCAAGCCCCAGCCAGTAATTCCATGGAGGGTGTAAAACTCTGAGTTGTCTCCTGAAGGACAAACTAATGGGCCTTCAGAATCACCCTGCACAAGGACAAAGGAACCTTGTCATGGGCCAACATCACTCCTGCTGTTTTTAAAATATCAATTCAGCAAGGAGAGCTCTCACCTGCTCACATGCTTGGGCCTTTCCATTTTTAAAAGACAAAGAAAAACACAACCTTTGTTCAAGGGGAGTAGCTCTTTTTGCAATATGGGTAATTAAAATTTGACTGTAAATCACCGCAGCCTGTTGGCAAGAAAGCAGCTTTGGGAGGTTTTACACTTCCCTCCCTAGAACCCATCTGGCCATACCCTGAGGGTGGTGTCACTTACTGTGCATGAGTCCTTGCCTTCCTCCAGAGGGAATCCTGCACAGATCATCCCCTGGATCACTTTACTGGGAAGCTTTATGTAATAGCTGTGACATATGTCAGGTGCCAGGAGGGGCACTTTTAGCTGCTGCCTTTTTTTCCCCTTTTCTTTGTCTTGAATTAAAACACATCATCCAGTAGAATCAGTGGTTCCAGAAAGAAGCTTTCTTCCTCTCCTTTTCAAATGGTCTCAATCTAAATTATCTGGTTTCTCTCCTCCCACCCATGTCCCTGAGCTTACACAAGTGAAAACTTTTTGACATATCCGTTCTCCAAAAACTAATGTACAGACAGAAGGAGTGTTCCAGCACGGAATGTGGTATTTAAAACACAGCCACAACATGCCCAAGCAGCAAAGACTGCATCATACCTGCTTCAGGTGCACCCACCCTGTGGTCACACACATCCTCGAGGGCTGCAGCTCCTCCTCCTCGGCAGGGAGGCAACTGCGAGCACGGAATTCCAAGGTCTCAGCCAGTTGCAGTCAGGCAATGTCGGAGCCCAAAGTGGTTTCATTTCAGTGTATAAAATACTGCTTGACTGACCTTTTCTAGGAAAGCAAAGACATCGACGTTTTCTGACAGACTTGGGATTGTGAGGCTTTAAACAACCTTGAATTTATGAATTTCTGAGATGCCTTAAGAGGAGAATGCGCTCAAAAGCAGCTCCAGAAACTGCCAGCTTTCTGATATTAACAAGTCAAGATATGCATCCACGACATGGAACAGGAAACATGCAGAAAGCTCCATCCAGCAAGGGTAGGAAGAGAGTCTTGGAACAATATCTATCCAGTGTGAGCAAAGTGGTAAATTGTGCCCGAATTTTTTCTGTCTTAGTGACAGTCACTGGTGAATACAGAGACAACACACCTCTCACTCCCACATCCTCTGGGATACTGAGCTTTAGAGACCAGTGGAGGCACAGATCTGTGTTGCCAGTCACACAAAAGCTGTTGTGTAAACGCAGATTAGGATCAGCACGCAGGCTGTTGGATTGCTGCATCGCGGACAATTTAGGACTCGCATTTACATTAAGAACTGTTTTGCAAGATTGTGTTGTGTTTCATTACTAAGCAGAACACACAGGACCTGTCTGTACTCTTGCTCTGTAAGATCATGAAGTCTTGTTACCCCCATCCATGAGTCTCTGTATGCTTCCCTAAGGAAAAGAAATGTCCATTGGCAGGAGCTCATTGTGTGGAGCAGCAGAATCCTGAGCCAGTGTAAGCCACAAACAGGTGTAACCACCTCCCCCTTTTTTGCTAAATCTTCCAACTTCCCTCATTAAAAAGGATCCAAATGTTTAGACCACCATGAGTAGATGGTATTAGGGAAAACAGAGCTTCACCAAGATGAAAGCTATCACTTACCTTCAAAAGTTTTAGCCTCAAACCTGCAATGAACAGGGACTCATCCCATTTTCCATGCAGTATTAGAGGGGAAAGGGGCAGCTCTGAAATATTGATGATTATTTTCAATTACTCTGTAGTCTTTGCAATTGTTTCCACCAAATGAAGTAGGTGCAAACTGACATCCAAGCTGAAATGTTACCTCATTGCTGTACATGACTTAATAACATAAAGGAAACAAGAAAATTTAGGTTCTGCTAAAGCCAAAGCATGTAAATGTCACTGTGCGTATTTTTATTTCCTCAAAATATCTTACTAAAAAAATCTGGACCAGCTGCAACCATTATTTGGAGAATTTGTTGTCCAAAAGGTACTCTCTATTCTCATGAAGGAAGCATAATTGAGGTTGTCCTACCTGTTGTAATCTTAATTTCTTCATCTTTTTCTCTAGTTGAATTCAAAAATATTTAAATCTAGCGAAAGAGGATGGTGTGTTAGGAGGATGTCTTGAGTAATATTTGTATTATAGAATAATTTCCATTTCTTTTTTTATTTTTGTAGAAGAAACAGATTTCTGTTGTAGGGATCTGTGCTATTACCACATTAAAATGCTATTTAAAATGCACCACCAACACAACTTTCATGTTTTGGTCAGATTCATTGTCTTCACCATTAATTAGGCCTTTGTTTAATGCCTGAAGAGGTTAATAATCCATTTATTTTCATTGAAACAATTTGTTAGATGAGAGTCTCCTGGAGCAAAGTAATTCTGAACAGCCAATTCACTGAAGAGCCCTTTGTGCTGCCCCAAGGAANTGGAGCAAAGTAATTCTGAACAGCTAATTCACTGAAGCAATTCTGAACAGCCAATTCCTTTGTGCTGCCCCAAGGAGGCATTTTCCCAAGTTTCTATTTAGTTTTCTATTACCTGTTACATGTGTAGCCCTGAATCCTCCAAAGGTCTCTGTTCCATCAGAGTGAAAGACAACCAGCATCACAGCAGAGGAGCTTAGAACAGGAGCTGCTAGGGCAAACCCACAAGACTTGACTAAAAATGAGAAAGCAAAGGCTCACTACAAATTAACAGGCACTTTTTAACCCTCCTCTCTTTCAACAGTGGATGCACAATATTCTGGGTGTATATCCCAGCTTTCAGACAGGAAGGTAAAAAGTGACCTTGGCCAAGAGATAAGCAGGCTGAGGCTGAAGGACTGATCTATTCCTGGCAGCCTGTCCTCGTTCAGCAGTTTCCTCATTAGAAAAGGAGTCCCTGGCATCATTTCACAACACTATTGCAGCACACACAAATTTCATTACAAGTTAAACACCTCAGCTGCCTGATTTTCCCTAATCTAAGCACCAGCTTCAAGCAAGTGCTGAAAACACCTTTTTGGGGTAGGCCTTCCTCTCATTCACTGTAAGGCAAGTGGCAAAAATTACATGAATGCTGCTCTGGAATGAGGAAAGACTGGGCTCTGTAAAGGAGATGTCTTGGGTGCTTTGTGTGTGATCATTCCTATAGACTCAAATTACTGTGCTATGTATTTTCTTCATTGGAATGAATTCTGAACTGCATTTCACACAGAATCTAAACACTCAAAAATGGTTCACTTCAACGTGGCTTTGTCTCTGTGAGTTCAGAAGAATTAGCAATACCTGCAAGCATTTTTCAAGATACTGAAACTAGTACCTTTAATATTACCTGAGACTCTACAAGTAAACTTTATTTACACTGTGCAATAGGGCTAGTGAAAGTCATGAAAACAAATAAATCATCCCCAAAATAAAAAATCAAAAGTCAAACCGATTTCCTCCTTTTTCCCCACATTTTCATTCACAGTCACAGCATCATAGGAGCAATCTTCACTCTCTTCTACTTCAAAAGACTGGTATGTAAACTTTAAATTAAAAAATGAGTGAACCTTGTTGTGAAAGTCATATGGAAAAAAATGCAAAGATCTACAGGGTCTTTAGGACTGTGAGTGATTCCTGCAAGGTTTAGTTTCTGTGACATTCTCATGTGAATGAGAATGTCACAGAATCTCTCACAGGTGATGCGTAAATATTAAATTTTCTAGACAAATCTGTCATGATAAAATTTAACCCAGGAAATCCTATTTCGCCATAACCTATCAAATCTAAACCTATCTGTCATTTGGGATGGATAGTGATTCCTCTTAACTGCATCCAGCAGCATTATCCAGGCTCACGTTGCTTCGTCTTATTTGTCCTTAGCTGCATAATTTCTTGTTAACTCAATGGTGCCCATTTCCATCACGTAGACACAAAAAGGATTCGTGTTACACCTTGACTCTGTGGCCTTCTGGAGCACAGATAATCCACTTACAGCCTGCCAGGTTGCTGTAGTGCTCTGGGTAGTGAATACTCTCCAACACTCCTCCTTCCAAAAGGACAGCCAGGGACTCACAGCCAGCATCTGGAAATCCAGGCAGACAAAAATGGAAAGGAAAGAACTAGCTGGATAGGCTGTTAGAACTGGAACATCAGGAGTTTAAGACTCAGCATGTAGCCCTTGGGTCCATCTTTAGAGATGTGAACTGCTGTGCACAGCAAAACCAAACACAATTCTCCATGACGTGTTTTAACCTCAGCTGCCTCCCTCCAGGCCCTCGCATGAAAGCATCATCCACACAGAAATACCCCAGGCCCCTCCTCTGGTTTATTTTCTCCTGCCATTCTTTTCTAGGTCCCCACCCAAGAGTGTAGGTGGGCACATTACCTGGCTTAAACTTACCAGGAAGAATATCTGGTGTAAGAGATTTGTAGGTAATGGAAAAAACAGTTCCATATTCCTCATCGTCAGAAGCAAATTTCAGCCTTATGCTATTGGAGCCAATCAAAGTAAGTAATGGGAGATCTCAGAATTTCCCTGAAACATAACATTAGAGAATAATCACTGTTTAAAGCTTTCAGTTACTTGAGAAAACTTGCAGGTACCATTTTTAATACTTAACTATAAAATTTTAGGATGAAAAGGAAATTTCCTATTCACCCCTCTATTTTTCCTATTAATCCATTAACCCAAATAGATTCACACTATTAGAAATTGAAAATCATTGACACCAGATACAGTTCCCTGCCAGGCATTTTCCAATCTCTTCTCCTCCCATGCTCTCATTCTTTTATTTCAGATCCTTCCTCTCAGTGTATCAACCAAGCGAATGCAAGTGTAACAACCAACAACCACATTCTCACAGGATGCACTTGATCCTGGAATAAAGAGTGCTCTGACAGGTCAGAGATCTTAAAGGTATTTTCCTACCTGAGGGATTGTTTCAAAGAACAGGGGGACAAAAATTCACCCACGGTTCTGTCACCTTTTGAAGAGATGGATCAAGAATCATAGTTACAGAACTTTTCTGTCTCTACATCAAAGTGGGAGAGACAAAGCCATGTGTAATTTTCTTCTGTCACAAATAGCGTCCATATACACAACCTGGAATAAGAAATCAGTTCCCATTCACAAAAACACAACCAAAACCACCCCAAAACCTACACTTGTCGGGGGAATACTTTCTGGGGGAAGACTTTGTTTTCTCTACTTACTGGTGGTTGTGATAGAACTGTTCAGGCCTTCCAGGAAAATGCAATTCCCCTTCACTGTTGCAGTTTGCCATCCTGAACACTTCAAAACATTGTGAGTCAAAACATAATGGAAGGAATCAGGTTTGATGCATATGCAATCAGCTGTTCCACCAAAAACTCAAACATCTGGAGGATATTGTGACCAGGATTGCTCAGCTGCACGTTGTTGCTGCTGGAAGATTGATGCTGTGTCTTCTCTCTTTTATTTGGAGTTATGTTAAATCAGCTTTAAACCCCATCATGAGCAAGAATGAAGCCCTGCCAATGGGCTCTCATTTTTTTTTTTTTTTTTGTAAATGGCAGTGCTTGTTTTTTACCTTAAAGAAACTCTTGGCTACATGAAGATTTCGGTACAAATAACTTTCTGTGAGGAAAAATGGATAGCCCAGAGCATAACAAAAGTGTTCATGGCAGCCCATCTGTAATAATGCCCTTGGTTATGTTACAGCAGGAGGCTTTTGCAACAGTTCAATGTGGTGTTAAAAATTACTTTAATAGAAGAAGCAGAAGCTTTCCTCATCAGCCAAGTGTCAGCAGAAACACAACACCACAAAAATTATCTCCTCTTGCTCTTCCTTCTGCTTGCAAGGTAACCCAGTAAGAGCAACATTTATCAGCAACTATGCAAACACAAGGACATTTAAGGAATCAAGTTCTCATTAGATTATTTCCCCTGCAGCATCCTGGGAAGACCAATAAAAACTCGCAAAAATGTTTTCAAAAAGGTTTCTTCCTTTATAAATTTTATAAACAACTATTTGGGGGGGTTGGGGGAAGGCTTTTTGTGCCCTAACACAAATAGAACATACTGGGGGAAAGAAGGTACTCACCTGCAGAGCTTTTCACTTTCAGATCTAATAAAAGAGGGATGGGGAAGGGGGAGGAAAAAGAATAATAAATTACTATAGTTTCATATTCACAATTTACTATTGTCCTTGTGAAATGGCAATTTTGTACAGCTGGCACTGAGGTAAATCCTAGTGCTTTTTGGGGACACAGTGCCTACAATAAACTAGGGCCTGGAATCAAAACAAAATTGCAAGTTCAGGCAATGCTGACATTGGAATAAACAGTTCTGGAGTAGCCTCTACCAGAATGAATCATGCTTTGACAGACCACTACTAATGAGCAGCACTTTTTCAGAAGCTAAACCCTTTCCACTTTTCTCTGACACTTTATGGGCATTCCTTCTTTGAATCACTAATTGAAGATGGTTTCTAGTAGAATATTTTGTCTCCTTCCAATTTTTTTTTTCTTCTCATTGACTAAACCTCTTAAACAACCTTCTCTCAGTTTTTCATTTCTCTGTATAAGTTTTAACCCAGTCTCCAAAACCCTTAAACGAATTTAGCCCGAACTAGAAGAAAATATCAATTCAGTTTCTTATTACTCTCAATAAAGTTCACCCCTGCCATTTATATCCCCAGGTCCATGACTTTGGCATGATGGTCACACACTGTTCCCCAGCACAGAGGGAATTCTTGGCCTTTTAGGAAGAGTGAACAAAAGCAGTTCTGAGCATGACTTGTCCTCCCCCGTTTTTCAAATGTCAGATCCAACATGTTTTAGTTGAGAAAAACAACAAGTGACCTCAAAGAAGTGCCCATGGAATCTCTGATACTTTCAACTGGTGAATTTCCACTAAAAAAAAAGAAAAAAAAAAATCCAATAAACATGTTAACTGTGTAAAAGGATCATTGTTTAAAAAAAAAAATGTCCAAGTAGGAGGCAAAATGGAAGAGAAGCAAACATTTACAATGCTCTCAATTTGGTTTTGACAATTTCCCATCAGTACCACACACTTCAAGGGATTGTTGCATTGGAAATGCTGCAGTGCTTTGACAGGAAAACATTTAAGTGCTGTATCCTGAAAAAAGATAAAATTATTTAAAATGTTCTGAGGCAGAGGATTTGTCACAAGCAAGGGACACATTCCTCTGGAGACTTAATTACCAGCGTTCATGTTCTTCTGAACCAAGGATGTTGGAACCTGGAATGCAGAGAATATTTCTCTGCATGTTTTAAAGGATCCAAACCCTCTGACAAATCCTGCTTTTAACCTTTGTCCATGGAAAGGGCTTCCTAGGTTTTGGGATGAAACAGAATTTTCAGGAATGTAAATTAGATAGTAGCATAATATGTAATTTATCACAGGGTGAGACATGTAGATTTTTGGGTTTGTTGGAATGGTAAGGAGATGGAGACAAGATGGAGGTTCCTTGTCATTTTTAGGCTTCTTCCTTCTCCTTCATCTACTCCATATCCTGCAGTGTTGGGGACACAGGATGATTGGTTAGAATTTGACACAGTGCAGGGTTACATGAATAGAAGTTCAGTTAGTTATGGGTAGAAAAGTAGAAATCATGTACGTTCTTGGTGGTAAGTGGGTAAATTAAGAGAACCTTGATTCTGTGTGTTCAAGGCTTTTTGGTGTCTTTTCTCCTTCACACTAGGCTGGTGTAATTTCTGCACATCTGCCTGATGTGCAGAAATTGCAGATCAAGAAAGAATAGACAACAGGAGAGTGAGAACAACCAGGAGTCCAGTTCATTTATTACTTAATAAGGACTTAAAGGACAAGGGTCCCCTATCAGGGGAGACTCATGTGGGGGTAGTAGAACTCCTACACCAGGACAGCACCACGCTGGGGTCTGTGAATATTCCTGGGGATCTCTGCTGTAGTGTTTCTTCTCCTTGTTCCTCATCTGGCCACGGGCACATCCCATTCCCCAGGAGGTGACACCAGCAAGGGTCCAGCCTCGTGTTTGCCTCAACACAAAAGGACCCTCCAGAGTCTCCCTGGAAAAAAGCCAAGCAACAGGAGCCAGAGCTTGTACAGGTGAGCAAGCCTTAAAGAGTTTATTGAGCTCTCTTTTGTGCCTTACTAAAAACCTGCAGCACAGGGGACAGTAATTTTAAAAAGATCTATGAAGACACACACGTTTTTAGGGTGTTTAGTCAGGATTGTCAAGAAGGGGAGAGAGATGAATTCCCCTCTGGGTGCACCTCTGACGTGCTTGAGCATGTGAAAAAGGAGTGAGGAGCAATCACTTAACCTTTATCCCACTTCCTTTCCTTCCTATAATCCAATTCTTTCTGCTTTCATCCTCAGGATCTTTCCAACATTAATTAATTTATCAAGTGTTCTGAAGTTAGAAAGCCCTAAGCATTATTACACTGGGGTACATTGCAAAATTGCTCTCAGGAGCCTGTCCTACAACCCATACAATAATTACTACGGAATCATGTCATGAAGTGCATTGCCCCATAAGGAACTTTGGAAAGAATTCATACATCCAGACCTCCCAGTTTACAGTGAATTTGTTTATTTTGGCACACAGAGCTCCTGAGAAACACTCCTAAGCACACAGGGCCCTGTGTTCAGCTGACCTGGCAGGCATCTCTTCCTCCACCTGGAAATCCAGCACACATCACCCTGTCACCTGAGATGGGTTTCTTTAAAGTTCACAGTGCTCTTGAACTCTCTCTGCTGTTTAGGATTGGGAGATCAACTTCATACAACACCTGAGGGAGCAGTCCATCTGAAACACAAATCAGTGTTCACAAGAAAAGCTGAAAGGCAAACAATGTCACTGCTGATACACCACAAAAATCAGCTGGGAACTTGCTCCGAGCCATGTTATGGTTACAAGCATGTTTTGGCAAACATCCAGGGTTTTGTGTATAAGCAGTTCACTCGACAAAAATCCAAAATGTTTCAAAATTCAAATGCAGGGCTAGATTTTGTGATTACCTATTTTGAAGTCATTTACAGGTGGGCACAGAAGCAAAACCTCATTTTGAGATTACAATTCTTAAGGCCAGTTGAAGGCTACTTTTGCTCTGGCTCTGACCTGTGCAAGTTTCAGAAAAAAAATAATAATGTGAGTGGCTTACTTTGCTTTAAACAGCCCCAGCCACAAGCAGTGCAGGTATATCCTTCTTCAAACTTTTCACCTGGGTGAGGAAGACCTCCTGGCAAAACTGATGAAGAACCTACCACACAGGGACAGGAACTTTACTAGTAAGTATTTGAAAGAACAATTACAAAAAGCTTCCTTTATAAGTGTTGGAGGGTTTTTACCAAAAAGAAAAATGTTATTTTTGTGGAATCTGTAATATTATTCTTGCACTGAAAATTTATCTTCTGCAGGCAAAGAACAATAAGTTTTTCTTCATGGAGCAGAAAATCACAGGTCACTCTGGCCTCAGTTGAAGGTGAAATCCAGGTTCAGAATGGGAATTGGGGTCCTGGGGTCAAACTCTGGGTGCTGAATGACAGATTTGACAGGCAGGGTCTGCTCACTGCTCTCCCTGAGCTCCAAGTCATGCTCTCCTGCTGGGACATGCTGGTATTGCAAAAGGTTCCTGTGGAACAGAAAAATTAAAGTTCAGCTATGCAATCTTCATCGTGAAAGGGAAAAATGGAGTTATTTTTAAAATGAGAAGTTATTACTTCTGATGCTCAATACCTTTCACCTTCAGATTTTGGAGCACTGAAGATGTACAGTCAGCAAGAGCTGAGTAAACCCTGTAGTAGAAATTGGGAGGTGAAAAGGACTGAGAAGGAAAATCCTTCCTGACCATGCTTTGGTGGTCCACTAAGGAACCAGGTCCTCTTACTGTGTTTAAAAGTGTTTAACCACATTGCTTTTTGAAGGCAGGGGGAAGATTTGGACATAAGAAAGTACAGAATTAATAAGATCATCTCTCTTGGATCCTGCATTTCTTATAAAAAATCATAAACCCACAGTGAATCCTGCCTTAGGGGTCCTGGTACCAGACCAGGTGTGCAGCAAGGGAACACAAAAGCAATGAGTGTAAACTTTTTATTCTGCTTCAAATTAATTTTTTTTTTTATGTAGGCTTCCAAAATCAGTCTTTGCCAATCCCTGTAAGTTTATTTATTGATTATTTTGAAGTGTTTAAATGGCTTTTTCTCCCTTTCTGTTAAAGCATGGAAAAAATTATTGGAAATAAAAGGGTAGCACCTATAAGTAAGCACCACAAAGAGATGCTACAGCACACACACATTTCCAATCCATGTTTTCCTGCACCTGCAGCCTGCTCCTGAAATATCCCATCCATACCTGTCCAGGGTGCAGTGAGCTGCTCTGACCACCCACACACCACAGTGGTGCCTCCACAGAAATGCTTTTGCCTTCTCTTCAGGAAAACCTGCAGCATTTAAAGAAGACACTCCCAGTAAAGAAAATCTTTGTATCAGCTCTGATTGCCTTTGGGGAAGAATAGGGAGAGCACTCCCAGGTACTCTCTGAGGAGTCACACAGCCAAGGCACGTGCTGCATTCCCAGTGAGTCAAAGGGTTAAAAATTATTATCTGCAGTGATAATTTTTCATTTGGTTGTATTTTAAGAAAAACAGATGCAAAGCAATCAGTTCTGCCCAGAAGCAAACTGTAAAAGAGAACTTTTTTGTAGTGCACTTCCCAAACCAAACTCAATTTGGTGTGGCCACAGAAGTGGCCACATTTTTTTTTTCCTTAAAGTTGAAAACTTCAATGAAAACTCATTGAAAACACATCTCTAATAGATTTTACTACAAATCCTATTAAACTCTTCATTGTGAAAAATACAGCATCCATAATCACAGATCATTTTGTTGTTCCTCTGGCAGATAAGAGGGTGCATTCAAAGGTTGGAGGACCAAAACTTGCACAAATTGTCTGGGAAATGTGGAATTCTCCAAACTACCAAGTGAGCCTGACATCTCCAAAAAAGGGGTTTGCTGTCACCTCAGGATTAGCATGGCTGATGCAAGTGGTTACAGTGACACAATTATGCTGACACAATGCTGTTTACACCAGCTTTTAAATTAAAAAAGGCTCTCTATAGAAAAAACCCTGTTCATTTATCTGATTTTTTCCATTCTTCCCTAATTATCACTCCACACACCTTTTTCACCTTGTGCAAAGACACATGGGCAGGAGAAAGAGGAAACAGAGACAAAATGTAAAAAAAGAAAGAATTATTTCTGTTTTACCAGAAATAATTTTGTACTTGGCAAATGAGAATAAATAAATAAATTAAAAAATCAGATTCACAAAGTATTTTTCCTTCTTTCAGCACTGAATAACTCTATCCTCCTATGCAAGATTAGTTTATAAGTGATAATTTTTTTATTAATATTATACCAAACTTCTATTATCTGTGTTTTGACAAACTCTAGAGGTCCCTATGCTTTGCAATTTTTAATCCCAAGAGATTCCTGACTGCTTTACAAGCTGCTGATTTCCATTCTTGTTTTCTATAAATTAATACACCTTCATGAAGGAAGCAGGAGCAATTTCCATCATTAATTGTCCAAAAAAAAGAATACTCTGGATTTTAAGATATAATATAATGGAAGGAAGGACCTGCTGTGTTCTGTTTAACAATAATAAATCACAAAAATTGGAAGTGTTTTATTTTATTTATTTAATCATAAATCACACTTAACATTATTTTTTCTGAATCATCAAGGAATCAGGTAAAAGTTCCATAAGAATTACTCATGGGGAGAAAACTTTCATGCAGATAACTTAGAGGGTGAAATCAGTGCAGCTTCTTGATTTCAGCACTGCCTCCCAAATTTGTCACTGCCTTAGAGCAGAACCACCAGGACCTAAAACTGCTGAAAAAGATGTGAAATTTCCCTCCCTTTCTGAAGAGCAGCTGGCACAGCACAGAGCTGGGTGACACAGACAGCAGCTCTCTGGGGAAAGGCACATCCTGGGGCTGAGTGAAAAAAAGGAGAGTTGGTGACACAGAGGGAAATCCAGAGCCAAACCCTGCACTGCAGGGCAGCAACTCATGGAAGGAGAGGTTACTCATTAATCCAGCCACAAAGCACTTACCTCTTCTAATGAGTTCTCCAAATTTAATAGAGCATGATTCTTCTACACACCCTTAAAACATCTTTTGGAGGCAAAATGAATTTACTGTGGCATGCTTTGCTAGCAACCCTCACCCAGGCAGATCTGCACATGCAAACAAAACTCTGGGGAAGAGAATTTCAGTTGCTATTTGCTCCAGAATTTCTTCAGCTTTTGAGGAGGCAACGCTTTAAATTTCCTGCACACTTTGTTTTTAGCCAGTATTACAGAGCTGAGAAACACACCACAAGTTTAGAATGTTTTTGGCAGCATGCTCAGTGTTTTATTGCTTGGCCAAGGGTTTCCCAATAACAATCCCCCCCAGTTCACTGTCAGTGACCACACCAACAATCATTTATGTGTTTATTCTAGTTTTTTGTTCTTTCCCCTGCCAGTCAAAGGGTAACAAACCCCACCTTTTTCTCCGAATATGCAGTTTTATAAGAAATTAATATAAACCCTGTCCTAGAAACCTTGAGTCGCAGTTGGTTTTTTTCTGTCACAGATATAGATTTTATTATGAGTGCAGCTTTCCTACTGGTCCTGAGGAGATCTCCATTTCTGCCACTTCTGAGGCCTGTACCACCAACATGATTCCAGCTCTAACCAAAACCTTTTGAAAGCAGCTTTCTTTCAGGCATACATTTGTATTTCACAGGGACAATACAAACTCCAGGCCCCCAAAGCAGTTCCATGTACAGCAGAGCTCTGCGCTCATCCACCACAACAGGATGGCATAAAAACAAGAATAAACAATCTCTGAGGTCATGAGTGATGCTGCAGGAGCCACTGATGTGGAAAAGAAACATCCTGCCCATGGGCAGATGGAGAAACAATCAGCACATTCCAATTTCTCCCAGACAGGCATTACTTTCTATGCAGCATCAAAGAGGTCAGACAGGAAAAGCACAGAGGGGCACGTTCTGTACAAGCTGCACCTTACCTGGCGTGGCAGAACAGAAGGGGAGGTTTTCTTGTCCTATTACTCTGTGTTCTCCTCTTCTGCTGCCTATTTATAGTTCTCCTGAAGCTCTTTCCTTTCTCTTCTGTGCAGACAGAGGTACATCCCCACCGGGGAGCTGCTCTTGCCCCTAAAACCGGCAGCTTTGGCAGGCAGCTCTGCCAGCATCTGCCCTGACCAGCATCACCCCTGACCAGCATCACCC
>VYXF01010202.1:0-41846 GCA_013397295.1 Polioptila caerulea | reverse complement strand
AAAAAAAAAAAAAAAGAAGCCTCAGCATAGAAAAGTTGAGTTGATATGTTTGTATGTGGAGGAGTGGAAATGGGGTAGGATAGAAAAACAGCACAGCAAACTTCAGTGAGGCACATCCTTACCTCCTTAGTAACCTACCAGAAAAAAAATTAATTAAAAATACACAAAATCCCCAAACAAACAAATAAACCACACCCCAATATTTCTACCTGCAATCTTAGAGGTCAAGTCTTTGGCAACCTGAACTGCTCCCAGGCAGCAGGGAAGCAAAGCCAAAGGTTCCTGCAGCTTCAGAGCCTCTCTAACCTGCAGGAAGGATGCTGGGTTTAGGCCTAGGAGGAGTTAATAATTCAAGCAGTCTCCAGTATTGTCATTGTCACAGGCAGGAGAGAGGCAGGAAAGGAAGGAGTGGTTACTCCCCAGGTGTGCTCAGTGGGAGTCACTTTTCAAACAGCAGAGTCCAGGAGGAGGCTGCAGTGCCCCAGAGCCTCTCCCACGGGCCAGGATTCACCACTGAGCACAAGAACATTCTGGTTACAGCCTGATTTTCTGGGCTTTCACAGCTTTTTGGCACTCGTGAGCTGTGTCCAGCCAAGGTTCTCCTGCCCAAATTGAGTTAAATATAAAATTAACACACACAGAGGAGCTGTCCGGACTTACTGAGTGGAATAAACCTAGACTAAACATTTTGGGTGCACTTTGGCTTAAAACTCCTTACACTTGAAATTTTATTTTTTTTACTCATTCATTCCTCACTCTGAAATCCCCAGTACAAGATTCTGTTATTAAGTGAAACAATTGAATAAACAAAACTAGAATTTCATAGCAATTAGTGTTGCACGAGCGGCCACTGCGAAGGTTAGAACAGCAGAAAGGCTGAAATAATTGAAAACAAAAAAATCAATTCAGAACCTCTGAGATGCCACCCTCCTGTTGCATATTTTACATCTATTTTTGACCATCTGGTCCCTTCAAAAACTTCAGTATGTACAAGTCCAGCTGAGGAGCTACAGAGGAGATATAGAGGAGTTATAAAGGTCCAGCTGAGGCTTAATGATCTTGACTTCTTGGCTGAGCAAATGAGACCAGAGAAAAGCTCCATTTTGCCATAATTTGATTGCTCTTGGCACCCAAACATCCCAGCGAGCACTGCAGACTTCATTTGTGCAAAGTTTTCTCCTATAGAGAGCTTATGATTCTTGAAGCAAAAAGTGCTGCTTTTGGAAGTAAAGTCTATATTAAATCATCTCAAAATATCATCATACTCAAATAGCATCTGAGCTGGGTGGTTTGCCTGTTTAGACACTTCTTTCCCTTCAGGAAACTTCTCTTCAATCAGAACACTCCTCTTACCCAACAGAATGTGAAATGTAACAGTGCACAAGGACGATAGAATGGTTTGGATTGGGAGGGACCTCAGGGATGATCCCAATCCAGCCCCCTTTCATGGGCAGGGTCACCTCACACTGCTCAAGTTTGCTCAAAGGCCCATCCAGCCTGGCCTTGAATCAGACACAGGAGTTGGTTTTGCCATTCAAATTCTCCCTGGTGCCACATCAGTTTCCACAGGAGATCCACTTTGCTCCTTCCCTTCGCGCTCCTGGGTTTGGAATAACAGCAGCAGATCAGGCCTGGCCTGTTGGCTAAATTCCACCCAGCCAGGCTTCAGAGTTTACCAAGGGAACCCTGAGAGACTGCAGAAAAGCTGGGAGATGTTGTAGGAATGTGGGCACCTTGAAGCTGCCTGCAGGAATTCCCACATTCCCTCTCATCCACGACCAGAGGCGCCGGCACGAAGCGCTGCTGTGCCCCAGGAGAGACACACCAGTGTGGGACAGGGGAGCAGAGCTCTGGCAGGGCACCCAGCCTCCAAGAGAGACACAAGAGAGCCACACAGGAGGGGAACAGCAGCCCCTGCTCGAGTCTGAGGGCACAGTGCAGTTTGCAGGAGCAGGACACGCAGCAGCCACCACCAGCAGCTCCCTCTGCTCATCACTGCTTACCCAAAGGTCTGCCTGCAACAACAGCCCAGTTGTACAGCCCTAGGGGGTAAAACCTCCTCTTTTGGCTCATCCTCCCTGTTCAAATGAGTTGTCAGTCCACAAACCACCCCAGAGCAACAGCATCTGCAGTACTGTTATTAACAGGGTACCAGCACATTCCCTCGACCACTGCTTCGCTCTGCATTCCAGCTGGCGTTAAAAATTAACTCCCAAACACAGCTCCTACAGAGCTGTAGGAAAAGGAAAATGAAAAGGCTTTTTTTTTCATCCCCTCAAACATGTGCAGTTACAAGGTCCCAGGTTGTTTTCACTAACTGGCAGGAGGAAAGTGCCTTTGGTGCAATGCTGATGCCACTGAACTTAGTCCTCTGCTTTTGCCTCTCCATTTCTTGCTAGCTGCTCAAGAGTGTGCAAAGAGCTCTTTTAAGCCCTGACACTGCCTCTTAGCAAGTTCATTTTCCAGCTGTCAAGCTTTCAACCCCAACAGGAAACAAACTGCAGCCCACATCTCTTAATGCAACCACAAAAACAGCTCTCATGGCATAGTTTTTAATTTTTCACACTCTTTACTAATCCTTTCCTATTCACAACACAATTGTACTGCAGCAGAACTTACTGACAACACGTGCTCTCTGTTAGTAACTAAACAAGCCCAGGACTGTAAGGCCCCACAGTGCATTCACCTGCAAGGGTGAAATGGAGATGATAAAGCTTCCAGCTCCTTAGAGCAGTGGAAATCCTCTTGTCCACCTTGCACTGCAACATTTAAGCTTTTGCTGCAGAGATGGACATTGGAAAGCCACTTCTACATTTGTGTGTATATATATATGTGTGTACACATACATTCTTGTGGAACTTACACTCAAAAAAGAGAAAATCGTGTCATTTAGAGGGAATGGTTTTTACTTGGAAGTAAAGGCACTAGCATTTTAATCAGCTATTTAATAATGAGATAGAAAATGTTTTATTTTAGTACAGTTCAGCCTGGCTAAATATCACTATATAGCATGCAAAGTGTTAAACTTCAATGAATTTGAGAAGTATTGCCTTTATGGATTTTTTTACTCAAGTACTTTTAAAGCACAACATTGGTACCAGGCACCACTTTTAAACAGTCCCCTGAGGCAAGACTCTGCTTTAGAGTTAATTACCAGGTAGGAGGGACCTGGGCTCTGGTGTTCAGTTCCCAACAGATCTTCAGTCATTCCTCTCCAAAGAAAAAGAATTGAAAGAACAGCGGTGGCAGAAAATCTGCTCTGATAATATTACACTGAATGCATATCAAGGGTAATTGCATGTCACTTCTTCAGAAAACTGAATGTTGCTTTTCTAGTAAGCTTAACAACACACACAGCTCAAAATGTTAGTGCAGTTAAATCCAAGCAGAGCCTACCAATCCACATCAGGTGCATCCAAAGTATTTTAGCCCCAAGACATGCCAGGCAGTGCCCAGGAGTCTGTTGTTCAAAACCTGAAAGTACAATCAAATTTCACTTACAGCCTTTGTACCTTTTATCTTCCCTCAGATCATTTTGGCAGAACAGAATTCAACAGCCTGAGACATCACCCTGCAGCAGATTTACAATTAACTAAAACCAATTCCTGCAGGAGCAAAAATCAGTTTGCAATAATTTAGTAAAGTGTTTACTTCCCAAACACAACCTCTAAGGCAGTTAAAATTTCCACTGTAAAGAAAAGGGCAGCAGTAAAAAGATTTTAAGAGCAGTGATTCATCATCGACCTTCCTTTTTAACTTTCATTTTCACTCTTTCAGCCAGGTGCAAATACTACGAACAAGCTCTGCAGGTTTTATTTAACTCAGTTGTATAAAATCAGACACTTTTTTACCACTTTCCCATTCCTTTCAAGCACAAGTATTTCTTGCCATCATAAGGTAGCAGGGCAGAAGCCTTTAGACAAGACCCAAGCAGTAATTTCTGCAGTAAGGCTGAAATGTTTCCTCTCATCTTCCACCATCTCCCACCTGCATTCTGTGTCCATCTCCACCTGTGTCTGACTTCCTAAGGGATCCTGTGAAACTGCTGCTGCTGAAGGGGACCAGCAACAGTTTCTAGAAGAAGAAGCTGCAGCAGCCATCAGCTCCCAGAACCCCAGGAATGGAACAGGAGACAGCCTGGGCAGGAAGGCTGGCAGCAGGCACCCTGAGTTTGAAGTGGTGGCAGCCCATTCTTTGAGCATCACTCGAGGCACAGCTGAACTCCTTGCTCTGCTCTACAGCCCCAGGCAGTTACTGTGCAACACCTGTGTCTTTTGGCAGCACCACATGCTAATGATGACCTGTTCAAAACTCTCCCACCTGGGTTTCCAAAAATAACAAAGTGATCTTAGCAGAGGGGCCAGCCAACGTGGTATAGGTAGGAAGAGGAATTAAGATGACCTGTATGAAGATTGCATGCTTCAAAGATTATAATCATCCCTCAGGATGAAAGTCACCATCTTCACCTGTCATTTGTTATTGGCTTTATGACAGCAAATGCAAAGAGCATTTCAATGTGGTGACAACAACCTCTCAGGGGTATGGAGGGTGTTACTGAGGGTGTGCAGGTGGCACTGGATTTCCACTTAGGGTGTTTTTTCTGGCTCTGAAGTGCCTGAGGAGATGGCTCCTTCAGGCAAGCTCTCTTATCATGCCACCACACTCCCAGCTTAACCCCTAAAGATGCCTGCCATAAAAAGGTTCATTGCTAAACCTGCAGGCCAAGCCCTGGAAAGCTCCCACAAGTGAAAGCAGCATCTTTTTCCAGGTTGTTCATTCAGCTTCCATGGCAGCAACACTGATCACTGCTGGCTCCCAGGATAACAACATTTCAACAAGACAGGAAGCAAAAACCCCAAGTTTCAACCAGAATGACCAGAGTGAGAAAACTGCATGAGTCTAAAACAAAGAAAAAAATAAGTGCCAAGAAGAACTGGCAGATGTTTTTGCACTCGGTTAAAAAAGTTCATTTCTTATTAGAAGTAAAGTTATTTGATAGGTGTTGGGACAACATTTAAAGAGAAAAGCACCAACTGCTTCCATATTCTGCATCTCTGAGTTTTCAGAGCATTTTTCTTTTTACCAAGCCATATTAAAAATATCTTAGCTCATTCATTCAGACATAACTAGTATTTTCTACCAACAGATTAACTCCTATCAGTACTTTCCCTACAGTCATGGCAGAGACAGATTAAACAGGATCACTTAATGCTTGAAAACATGGAACTGTCCTCTGTCTCTCTCACCAGAGGACCACTACAAAAAAGCCTTCACAGAATACTATTGGAGTAGAGGTCCCTGCAACACCTTCAGTCACCCAATGGCCCACAGGATCATGAGTCACATTTCCTGTTCTTTGAATTCCTATCCAGGGGCTAAGCACTGGCTCTGAAATGCAGAAACCACCTGGAATGCAGGAACCAGCAAAGCAGCAGCTGATCTATCCAGAAGGTGACTTACCAGGCTATGTGCAGCACATTCCTATTAAAAATGGATGGACTCAGTTTTCAATTAGAGCCGCAAAGAGTGGGAGGGACCTGGCAGGCTTCTCTTTCCAAATCAAATATTTATCAGAGGAAAACCACAGGTGTCACTGACAAGGAGAGATTAGCTGTGACTTAAAACCACACACCTGGATTGAGAAGTGGTGAGACATGCTGTGCTTACTAAGTAACCTGAAAAGTGCATGCGTTAGCCCAGGCCAATTCGAAGCCTTTCATTTGTTTCCAAGAAGTAGAATTTAATAGTATTAAAACTCCAAAGTGGCATTTTCCCTACAGTGCCTGGCACTAATGAAATGTTTACAGCTGAGAGCATCCAATCTTTTTGTCTCAAGTCAGCTGAGTGGGTGGCAAGAGCTGAGGCACCAATGGCAGCACCTGGGGTGGGGAAGGAAAACAGAGGAGCCAAGAGTTTTGAAGAGTTGGTTTGCTCAGGGCAATCTAACACTCCATTAAATACTCCAGTAGCAGAACTGACTGAAGAATATTTAAATTCAGAGCTCAGGTCTTCCTTTTTAAAAAGCTTCTTCAGCAAGGGGACATGGAACCCAAGACCTGGACATGGAAGCTGCCTACTGGATTGCTGCTGTTGCAAAGTGGCAAAGAGGAAAAAGGTGATTATTGTGAGTCCTACATTAGATCTGGCCTAAAGTTCACTTGAATCCTACCCAAGTTACCAGGCTCAAGATTCTGAACCTACATGCTGTGTGCATCATGCAACAAATAGCAGATTTCTGACCTAAACTGGGACAGCCTGTATGAAACAGAAAAGGTAAGACAGGTTTGGAACATAGAAACAAACAAAAACCAACCAGCCTTTCTCAAAGTAAAGGTGATTTCACACAGTTGGACAATACATGAGAACAAGTCTTAGCCATACTCAGCCTCCTTCTCCCTTAGTGTAACCATTTCCTTTTGTTTCCACAGGTCTCTCTCTCTCCCACCTCACAATGTGACTGCTTTTGCAAAGTCTCTGCTTATTTTAAGCATTTGCCTTATGATTCTGAATCATACTGAGAAAGCTGTATACTAGAGGAAGTCAAGTCTCCTAGCTTTACATTCTTGAATTCTACCCAAGTAGGTGCCAAAAACAGCAAGCATAACTATTTGTGTCCTGGACATCCAGTTCTGGGATAATTTCATCAGGAATGAAGGAAAGGATGAGCCACTGAGTTTCATAAAGATTAAAATAATTCGATTATATTATGCCATCTTGAATGTGGATTAAGGCTGACATACAAAAGTTAATAAGTGTCTAAGTACTGAATCATTTTCACTGAGGTGGCAAATCAGATGTTTGTGGATGGAAACAAGAATAGCAGTTCCTTTCTGCTGCTGCTTTTTCTACACAAAGGACACAGCAGAAACTCTTACCATAAGGGGCAAGGGCCATTTCAGATTTAATGCTCATTCTACACCCCAGAACAATTGGAACTAAGTGGTGGTTTTCATTTTTTAACTTCTAAAGATGGATGGCAAGCTTCCTTTTTCCATATGCTCATTAAGAAGCGAAAGTTCTCCATGTCAGGCCATGGATTTTCCAAAAGTGAGAGTAGCTACAGTATCACAATCCCCAAAGGTATAACAGCTCCATTAGAAGGACATTAAAGGCTTATGGTAACAATCCCAACACTTGAGGTTAATGCCTGTAACTGAATCAAGAATTAAAAACGTCCCATTCACCCCACCTAGGGCCCATGGCTCTGAGCATTCCACAGCATTAATGTGTTGGAACTTGTGCTTTCACCAATTAGCCACGGCTCCTCCCTCTTCCCATAGCCAGAACAAAAGCTGCTCCGAGCTCTCATTGTTCCCTATTCCAGAAGAGACAGTTGCATAATTCCTAATTACCTATCAGTGACTCACCATAGCTGTGGAGCAGGGAAAGCCAAAGCTCCTGCTCTGAAGAAAAGCGCTGAGATGACACGAAGGAGAAAGCATTTATAAATATCTTGGAAGTGGAAGCAGGGTTAAATTTAGTTCGAGATGGCAGAGCAGCAGCTCGGTTACGCAACCTTGAACTCGGAGTGCTCTGCAGAAAGGAGGCCAGAGCTGCCTGAGGGGCTGAGCAGTGCTCCACCAGAGAGGAAGGAAACCTGGAACTGAAGGTGGTGAGACCTGTCAACCTGTGCTTCTAAATTTAGGATGGTATGGCACATCCTTGAAAAGATGAGCTGACAATTCCCATCAGCTCCGCTGTTTCTAGAGACTTACTCAAACACACAGACAGATAAAAACTGCACGTGCTTCAGCACAAAGAGATTGACAAACAAAAATACACTTAAATACATACATTCCTCCAGAGCAGGGACTCTTTGGTGGCTTTTCTTCATTTCTGCTTTCAAGTCTGCCCCACAGGCTGGGAAATAGGCACAAATATAAAGGCAAGTTTGACTTCCCAACTCTGTGCTGGGTGCTTCTCAACCCAAGTTACCTTTACAAACCTGTTCTTGCTTCTCAACAATGCAGGATTTAATACTGCACTATGAAGAAAGGGCAAAATGTTCAACAGCACAAGATGTAGGGGACAGCTTCTTGAAAACTTTTTGCTCTTTGCTTCCAAGTTTGAATTTGAGACCAACAAAAAACCATCTTGGTTCGGTTTTTTAGTCTTAAAGGAAAGGTTAAGCTTAAAGCTGGCAGACCCCAAACCACAGCTTGCAGATTTTTAGGATTCTATTCTCAGAAAAAAAAAAAAGAGGAATCTCTGAAAACTGAATATTCCAAGAAATAGAGGTTAAAAACCAAAAATCCACAGCATTTTGGTGTAGGTCTAACTTAATGCTACCTTCTTGAAATGTTAATCCTAAAGCTTCTGCAAAACCACAGTACCTTTTTTAAACCATATTAAAATGCAGATGGGTTCATATTATTTAAATAAATTTGAAACTAAGAGTACAAATGAACAAGCAATGACAGCAAGGGGAAAAGAGGCTGACACACAAAAATCACCATGACCAGGGATACCTCACCATGTGTTCTGATATCAGCTCAGGAAGGTTTAGATATGGGGAGTTTGGTGAGTTTTTATGTTGTGGTTCGTGATTGTGAAGTTTTTCTGGTTGGCTTTTTTTTAAATGCACATTAGTCAATAACTCCATTTTCACAGTTTCTCACAAGCATGTTCATGCATTTTAAGATGGCATTGAAATTATCCAGGTATTTTCCACAAATTAGACTAAACAACAGAAAAAGATACAACAAACACTGTGACAACACTTTCAAGGGATTTGTTTATTTTTGGTTTACAAACAAAGGCACCCAATATTTCTGTTTATGTCTTATAAAAGCTCACAGATTTAGCATTTGTTTCCAAACATCTGTTCCTACAGCAGAGAAAAACATTACAGGAAAATGTAATTTTTTTTTCCTGGTCCCTAGTTTCAATACCAGTAACAGTTCAGTGATAATGTTCTTTCAGTCTGCTCCTCTTCCTATGAACCAGCTGATACCCCTCCTGTAACCTGCTAGTCAAAACACTGAGTCTGCCTTCGTGGACCAAAATATAGTTCCAGTAAAATTCTGACCAACATCCTTTATGTGCAATCACTGGTGGAAAGAACTGCAGGAGGACAGGACTCCCAGATGGAAAAAACCCAACAGTTCCAGGTACAATTTCACAGACTGACCACAGGAAGTGACAAAAACCAGCAAAATAAATGGGACAGGGAATCTACTGTCAGCTCAAAAGGGTGACTGATGAATTGGTGTAAAATATCAATAGGGCACAGAACAACGGTCGCCAAAGAGGGGGAAAAATGGGTTCCTAAATTGGCAAATGTTTAGTGTGGAGGTTAAATAAGCTTAGGCTTAAAGTAATCCCTCTCTTTATCCAAAAAAACTAAATTTCTAAGCAGTGTCTTGGACCAGAAGTAATCAGTTCATTGGCTTCATAGTTTATCTCAGTATCAACAAATCAACATTAGAAGCATCATGTTAAAATGTTCATAGTTAGAAACAACCAAAATTCCTAAGTGGGTTGCTTCACAGAGTAACTTTCAGAGTATGATGTACTTATCTTTAGCAAACTTCAGCCATGTGCCAGCATGGGACAAGGGCTGTCACTGGACAGGAGGCCCCTCTGAATAAAGTCTGTAATTCAGGAATGCTTAAGCATACTTTCAGGTCTAGTGAGATACTTGGGGAAGCAGCTAAAAATGTCATACACCTACTGCATCTGTTTAAGTGTAACATCTTCAAGCACAGAAGCCTTAATTGATTTCAGCCACAGTCAGGTCTCTCACACAAGGTGTGGTCCTAGACCATTTAGGCTTTTCATTGCTAGCTTTATTATATACACCAGGAATTTTAAAAAGGAATTACAGCTTAACTACATACTACAGAATATTTAGCTTCAACAAGGAAGCCATTATCTTTTCAAAATGAGATACACACCTGCAGGAAAGGTGTTCTCTTTAAAGTAAGAGTTTTTAGAAGAATAGCAAAATAAGTTCTTTACAAATTTAATTCAATAGGACAAAAAACTACCAAGGGCAAGTATAATGTAGTTCTTGTGTAATTAAGTCATTATTTGCCTTTCCAGGCAGATTCAAGAACAAATTCATCAGTACAAACTGATTTGAATGAACAAACACTGGGCAAGGGTGCTAGTAAGAGCATGAATTAGAGGAACACTACAGTGTTCTCAAATATGTGCAACCAAAATTTAAAGGGATCTTCATGTATTGCCTTGGATTAAAGAAACAAGGATTCAATCTTTTCTTACAACTTGCCATTTTTACAAGTGTCTTCCCTACTGAAACAAAGTAATATGCAGAAAAACTCGAGATTTCTTCAGGTTTAAACCTAATAATTTAAATTAAAAGATAGATGGAAGAACTGTTAACATCTATTCATTTTGGAGCAAGGTGCATCTTACTCTGCTTGCCCAGTGAAATGAGGTGTTACTAGGGCAGGGATGAGAAAGTGTGCTTGTGCATTGGTGTTGCCCATGCATCAAATTTAACAGCTCAGATTTTGAAAAAAATTATTAATTCTTGAAATATTTGCTAACATTGCTTACAACTCAAAAACAGGTGTATCTCTGAATGAAAGTCTACAGCTTGTCCAGCTCCTATTACCAGCAATATAAATAGCAACCTAGCATAATAAATTCCTTTTCATCACATTTACCCTTTGAAGTCAGAAGTGCTGGCTCTGTGTTCTCAACAACAACAAAAAAATCATTAAAAAGAAGACAACCAATGACTTTATTTACCCCTCTCTGGGTAACACTTCCTTTTATCTGCTCAATGCAAGGATCAGTTCTGCTTTCAGGGTAGCAAATTGTTCATGGCGACACAAATGCAAGTTGGGCACAGTCAGGTTCAAGCACAGAACCAAATCACAAAGTGCATTCTGAAGCCCAGATATACAAAAGGCCTTTCAGTAAATAAGGAAGGTTGGCTCATTTTCTAATTTCCTTTTTTTCTTTTAAAGCAAAGGAGGCACCATTGTGGCATCCCTCCTTTGAGGGGAAGGGAAGAAGTGGCAAAACCTAAAGACAAATTACAAAAGTTCTCAATTATTTTATTTCAAGAGATCCAGAGTCATTTGTACACTTTTGCAACTTGCAAACCCCTTTGTAATTTGGAAGAATTTCAAATAAATAGGTCTACAGCAACTAGTATCTACTATGCCAATATTTATCTTGCTCAATATGAAGTAAAACTCAAAAGAACAAAAATCACGTTAAGGCAGATTCCAATCAAACACGCTCCAAATTGCACAGTTATGTTGGTCAGTGGTCTAATAGGTCTTCCCCAGGTCAAAGAGTTAAAGTTTTATCTAAATGCTTTTCTAGGCCAATTCAGTGTGGCACTTGCCCTTTTTATTTGTTCCATTTCCAGGAGGATACACAGCTAATGTTACAAATACCAAACCGCTTATTTCGCACTTCAATTAAAAATGAAATTATGCTTCACGAAATGTGAGATGACTACATGTTACAGGGTTTGTGCAGTTAGACCACCATATGCATAGATGTCCTAATGCTAAATTCTCTCCCTCAGTATCTCATTGTACTGGAGGCTCTGAAGTAGGAGAGGAACTTGTAACACAGACTAACCACAAAGTACCAGATGTTTCTTGCCATTTGTGACCTTGCAATGAAGATACGCCAGATCAGGATCACGAGAATCGTGTTGAAGCCGTAGCGAATGTTCCTTAACCTGGGGAAAAACAAAAGCAATCACTAAGGGACAACAGAGAGAGGCTCTGAGGAAAAAAAAGAACATGCTAAAAAGCAACTTCTGGTGTAGAATACAATTTGTTTATCTATTGGTCTCAAGATACGTTATGAGTAATGGCAAAAGAGAGAGCTCTCCACTGCTAAAAAGCAGAATGAAAAACCAAGGAGCAGTCAGCCCTGTTACTCACCACATGCACTTCTGCTTTAGAGCTGCTTGATGGAAACCTTGAGAAGCCAACATCACAGTGCTAACTTACCTACAGAAGGCTGCCAACCAAAAAATATTTAACACTCTGAACTTCCCTTCTCCCCATTTGAAAATGTCCCTTCTCCGTATTTAAAACTTCTTAAATACGTAGAAGCAACTCCAGCTGCCACTGATGACAATAACAAGAAACACAACCAAACCACCTCACCCTGTCATAAAGAACTCAAGAAGATTTTCCAGAAATTTCCAGCCAAGGAACCCAGCGCCTCCTCACTGCAATTTTAAACTCCTTCCTTCTCAAGGAACTATATTTAAAGCATAGGATAAACTAAGTGACCTTTTAGAGCAACTGTGCTTTTTAGCAATCTTCTCACACGTAGAGATGGAAGCTTCAAGAAAAACAGCAAACAGAATTTGCTTGGATTTCTTAGAAACAGAGCAATCTCTTTGGCTCAGCAGATCGTGACAAATTCTATTGTAAGGGCAGCTCTTTTCAGGGAAATACTGCCTTTGTCTTGTTTACAGGTAAGGCTGGCTTCCTTTACAAATCTAATTTGCAGAGAAAAACAGTTTAAATGTGTGTGTTACAAAAGCAACACTTTTCCACTTGAGGAACAAATCTACTCAGTGGTTCCCTAGAGAAAAATGTCCCCTGGGCTGCAAAATCTGGTTAATACTAAGGCAGTGGACTCCAGATTAGAGTTAAGAACTAGATGGTAAAAAAGAGACCAAATGAATACCTTAGAGTAAGTAAAAGTCAGAATCTAAACCTCTTGCTAAACAAACTTACAAACTTTAGAGCTGGGGGCAACCAGAGGCTGCTCCAATCCAAAATTCTTTCTTGTGTCATTTCCACAATGATCCTTGGCACAAAGAATAGCAACTATGTGATCATTTCTATGCACTTTTTAATGACATCTAAATAGAAATTTAAGAAAAACACCCAAACAAAACAACCCAGAGGAGACACTTGTTTAGCTATTTCCACAATTATCACAGATACTATCTTTCAAAAGTGTATTTGTCATTTTAACATATACCAAACCCCTCCACAGCTGCAAATTCTTGTCTTTAGAATCACAACACAAGTCACAACCTGGATTGTTTCTCTGGGCTATCAGGATTGTAGACATGATGTAGCACTGCAGAACAAGATGATTTTTATTTTGCTCTTAAAAAGAGACAAATCCAAAAGTCTACAGCTGCCTTGATGAATCAGCCAAGAACAAAACAAGGGCAACTGTGCTCATAAAATTCTGGACAGTACCAATCCATCCAAATGGCAGGAATTAAGCCACTGAGAAAAGGCTAAAGGAGGTCATCCCAGAGCACCAACATCAAAGTGTACTGCTCTGAAGTGCAGAGTCTCTGCCTGTTTATTCACCTGCCTCAAAAGATCACATTCCCAGAACACCTACTGTTCTATTAAACCTCCCAAAGAAGCCATTCTGACCTGGGAAGCCACATTCCTTTGACCTTCCAAAAGATACTTGGGTAAAATCACAAACCTGGATTATAGTATCCACACCAGTGATCCCAGACTGATACTGAAACTGTTAATTCTGGGAGCAACTCAGGAGCAACAAATTTGCTTTAGAAAATGCTTCAGACCACTGGACTGGAACAGAGGAATTGTGGAGAACCTAAATACTTGCTATTAAGAACAATTAAGTCATTACATGGAAAAGGAAACTTGGACAAATGCAGGGCGCAGAAGATATAAAATTATACTTAAAAGGAAAAAAAGGAAAAATATTATACTTACTTATTTAAGTGTTTCCTAGCTGCAGGGAGGCCTGACATTTCTTCATTCAGCACATATTTCTTTGTTCCCAGGCAATAATTTTCCATATATTCTGCCCAGTGTAGTTGTCGAACGTCAAAATTAAATGTCTGCATAAGAGAAAAGCTTTCACTGTTAGTTGCTTAAAAATTCACCTCTACATCATTTAAATGAGAATAAATGTCTTTATTCTAGATAAACCCAATTTGCCTTTGACACAAGAAAGTTATCCTATCCTTAATCCTAGAAACAGCCCAGATTTAGGTTCCGTGTCTGATTCAACCACCAGCTTCTGACATCATCACTTCCAAATTTCAATCACTTCATGCCTTATTTTTCCCCCCCCCCAGCAGTAATTCTCTTCTCTCCACTTCTCCATTCTCCCATTTCAATTGTCTGTAAGGAATTCTAAAAACAATGGTTTTCTAATATGTTATTTATTTTTAAGCAACTAAATAATTTTAATATGTTCTAAAATAAACACTGCTCTGTGCCAAGTTCACTGTTTGGTAAGTGCAGGATTCTTTTAGCTGTGCTCAGAGTTGTACAGTTACATATTAAATACAACCATCTGAATGCCTTCAGCAGGAGAGATCATCACTATGATGAATTTGGTACACAAGTTTTTAGCTGATTTCCTCATCTCAAGATTCTACAGTACCAGTGTTTGAATCCCAACAAAATGCACCAATTTCAAAATACTATCAGTTCAATGCTCTTGTGTCAGGCATTTTGTTTTTAAAATCTTCCTGAACTCAAGCTGCTAGGAGGAGGCAAGAAGACAGGAAGGGGTGGAAATACCATCCACACAAAAGTCACCAGAAGCTATTTTATTTCCTACTTTTAGACAGCTTATTTAGAAATTTGGCAGTTTTTCTGGAATGTAACTACTGAACTGATTCTGGAAAACACTTTAGTATCAAAAACATCTTGAGAATGACAAAAGTGTTCCAAATGCATAAGGGAATCTGAGAACTGTAGCCAGTTATTTTTTATTCTGCTGAATAAAATAAAATAAAATAACCAACATAATTCAATAACCAACATAGCAGAAGGGAAGTTTAAACTCAATTGAGGCACCTGAGCCATTGCTGGTGGAGGAGGTAGGGAAAATTTGGAGTCAAGGAAAACCTGGGAAGAAACAACTTTTCCTTCTCCCTCAACAAGCTGTCATCCTTGTCTCACTTCTCCCTGCCCTCCCTCGTGTCCTCACATCACTGATGCAGCTTTCCATGCAGCCCTGGCACATCTCAAAGGATCTGCCAGGAACCTGCAGTGCTGAGTTCCTCCCAGGTTCGCTGCACGTTACATCAGGTCCTCATTCTATCTCCAATTGCTGAGCTGACCCCCCCTGAGTCTCCATGGCCACAGCACACAGCCACTTGCCTTTTTGTCTTCAGGGGTTAGCTGGTTCATCAGCATAGTCATGTTCTCAGTGCTCCAGGTCCAAGAATTGCTTGTAAAGTACTCTAAGAACATCATGGACTTATGAAGACGTGTTATTGTCTTCATCATCCTGCAATCCGAGGCATGGAATGGACAGGTTACAGGGGTAAAGATTAGTTCAAACAAGTGACAGACAATAACATTTTTTACCCTCCAGCCCCCTACCCCCATCTCAAAAAATCCCATCTTGCTCTGTACCTAAAGCATATTGTATTACACCAATAGGATATTTCTGCATAGTGATGAAGTGAACTTTGGCTTTCCAATCTCTGCAGAGAACGAGAAATTATCACAGTCCTTTTTTTCTTAATCCTACTTTCCAGTGCAATTGTAAATTACCATTTCTTTTTTATTAAGGGGAACAATATGTTGTCTTCTGTTGGTAACTCTTAGTTTGGGACAGGGAGATGGAACCCTTTTCCCTTCAGCACACTGGAATATTTAGCTGTACTCAGGAGTCTGGCTTGACAGAAGTCTCAAATTGCACAGAGCAGAGCGTCTGCAGGACCTCCCCTCAAACAAGGAAGGAAATTGCCCTGATCTTCCTGCATATTGTGCAAGACCAGATCTCTGTAACAAACCAGAGGTTTTCATTATGGTTAATAAGAGATCAAGGCTTAAAACCACTGGCAGCAAAGGGCAGGAAAATATTTAAGGGCACAGACAGATCATAGCAGATCATGTTCTATGCTACTTCAAAATATGCAGAAATACCTTCCATCATCCTTTATTATGCAGAGGAAAAAACTCTATAAAATCATTGCTTGGAATAAAGAGAAATTATGTTATAAGGATCAAATTGGGCAAGTTTCTCTTTGATCATACAATCTGAAGTGGCCCAAAAAAAAAGTATGAGTCATCCAGCCTCTCAGATGAAAAGCTTCCACATTCATTCCACAAGAAAATTGTTTCAAGTGTCTCAGTGCTAGAGACAGCCCCTCAGTTTTAATAAATACTAACTAGTACCACATGGCCTAATGCTATTAAATTCCTGCTTTGGGTGCTCGAGGTATTTCCATCCCACAGAAATGGAAAACTGCTCCCAATTTGATCCTTATAGCAAGGACACTGATCATTTCAAGCACAACGGTAGGGGAGGAGGCAAAGAAAAAGCAGAACCCAGTACTAACAGGAAATGGTTTTCTGAAGGTAAATTTTGCCAACAAAGACCACAGAAGCAATAAAAACAAACTTGTTTTTCTCTGAAAGCTGCCTTGATGCATTCATACTAGTAGAAGGGATATAGCACATTGTCCCAGCAACTCTTCTAAAGAAAATATTTTACATTGCATTAGTGTCCCTGTCACTAGCAGCTGTCATCTCAGTATCTAAAACATTACAATTTCCTCTTTTTCTTCTCACAGAATGGAGCAACACAAACCACAGAGACCACCGAAAAATGTAATCTCTAAAGCACAAAAAGGACAAATACTTTTTTTAAGCCTAATTTAGAACTGACTTCAAATGTTAGACCAGCAGTTGATTTTATTACTAAGCACTTCTAGGAGCTTTCAAACACCTGCATAGAGTTTCACCAGCTGGTCAAGGTGGCACCAGTGGGGGCTAGAGTTGAACTGGAGCTCCTCTGACGCAGAAGTAATTTGGGAATATAGACTCTGCATCCAAAACATATCCTGTGCAAGCAAGACTAAACTGAACCAGGAAAAAGGGTTGTTAGTTATGTCAAAAAATTAGGAAAATAACTCAAAACTTGCAAAGCAAAGATCTCCCTGGTCAGATAAGCCAAAAAGACCTGAGAGCTAAAACGCCTGGATAAAATTAGTGCCAAACAGCATTTAAGCCTTTTTTTCAGAGCTCTGTCCACTGGCAGTCTGAAGATTATTTAACCTGACTTGCCCTTTTGAACCTTCCCAGTCTGTGTCCTTATGCTAAGCTGGACAAGCAGCTGAATTTGAGAGTGCTTTGACTGCTACAGTTTAAAAACCTTGTGCCTCTGCAAAATACTAACTGAGCAAATGAATATCAGATTAGATAAGTGTATATTTTGAATTTGTTTCTGGACACTGACATTGGTTTTCATTCTTTTCTAAAAAAAAAAAAAACTAACTAAATTTAAACTAATGCAAAGACTCAGCTGGGATTCTTTTTTGTCTCTGCTCATGGATATGATTTTAGAGCTTAGCTAAGCTGATTACAGAAAAAAAAAAAAGCTTAAAAGAGGGGGGTTTTTTTCCCTCCCTCCCTCCAACTCAAATTGGATTTAGCAACTGACCACAGAACCAGCTGATTCAACTCATCAAGGAAAAAATTGTTTTTCTTTGTAGGGTTAGTTCCCTTCTCTACCAGCCCAAAGAATCCAATTCTCCACATTATCTCAGCTGCTCAATGACAGAGTTGGCAGAAGTGCAACAAGTTTCTCCGTGACACTTTGCTGGTTTGCACTAAATCAACAGGAAACTGCACTTCTCTTTGAGGGGAGGAAAAAGCAGCCTGGTGACATTGAGAGATGTCAGCACTGAGTGTCCTTTAGTGGACACTTGTGTAGCTCTGGCAGGCTAAGCTCTAACTTCAATGGCACCATATTCCACCTGCAAATGGCAACAGACACAACTCAAAACCCAGCACGAAGTCACACAACAGAACTTTATCCCTCAACGTGAAGTTCTGAAGGTTAGTTATTCCAAAGACATTGGATACAAGCCATAAATATCAACACCAAATATAACCAGTCAGTACAAGATCAAGCATTGCATCACACCTTCTTCATCAGCTGAAGACAGAAAAAAAAGTCAGCCCTGCTGACCAACTCCCAGAACTGAGCATTAGTGGCAGGCAGCCAGTCTGGGTGACTTTCACCCACATCCAAGGTAGAATTTTGCCTCCTGCTTTTGCAGTCTTAACTGCCATTGAGACCAAGCACAGTACAACAGTTTGAGAAGCACATCACAGGAATGAAAGTTTAGGCAAGTTAATTCCATTATCCATAAGTTAGGTGGGCTTGTTTCTATACCAGATGATTGAAAGTGACCTGGCTTAAGACTACCACTGCAATTTGAAGAAGTCTTACACACAACCTATTGTGTGTCCAGGTTAAAAACAGTCCTGATGCCACAGACTGAGCCCTCAGGGGATCTACAGGCTGCCAATCTGCATGTCTCTGCAGAAACATTACAGATAATTACTTTTTTTTTTTTTAAGACTCCTCTAAAAACCATAGAACAAGCTTTTAGATTTGTCTTTGTTCAGATTTTCACCTGGCTGTAAGTTTTGAGCTGTAAGACACACTACTGATTTGTTATCTTTCCAGCAGCTCTCTGATTGCTTTAGGCACATAAGTTCAGCACTGTGAAGAGATAAAAATGTATTGATCTATTTAACATGATTATGCTCCTAACTAATTTCTGGTTTGTAGGATTGTAACTACATGAAAGGGGCTTCCAGTTTTAAGAAGCTTTAAATTGAAATTACAGATGTAAAAGACCTAATTTCAAACCTCCCTCCATACATCAGCCACACCTCTCCTTTAGCTTTCTGAGAAGCAGTAACAGAAGAATTGCTGCAGAAATCTCTCAACTACAACTTTAAACACTTCATGTCACATGTGATTTTCTCAGAGCAACTAGGAAGATCTGCTTGGTGTGCATTTTTGAAGGCTTTAACATTTCAAATATACCAAACTGCTTTTAAATAACACACAGTTCTGTTGTGCTAAGCACTATGCAAAGTTACAGGAGCAAACTATGCCTTGTATTACAGATAATCACACAACTAGTAAGCTTTGCTATGCAACTAAGTATATATGGCAAGCTACCAACAACACTACCTCTAAACTTTGGTTTATCACCACTATTTATGTAACTGCACAATGCTAGAGCATTATTTACTACAAAATATTCAATCTTCATTATGCCAGTCCTTTTTGTACATGTTCTTTCTATAAGAATTTGGAAGAAATATTATATAGGTCATTTCTTCCTTCTCTTTCCTTACCTTTTAATATTATCAGAGAATCGTTAAATTCAAGAACCTTCAACTAGATGCAAAAACAGCAAAAAGATTTCCATTTCATCAAAAACATTGCTTCCACAAGTGAGATGCAAAAGAATGACTTCACATTGCAGAAAGATTGCAACACATAAGTGCTTTGAAAATAGGAAGATTTTTGGTTTTAATTTTTATTATTAACACAATCATTTCATTCTGAAGGATCATAGACCTGATCTATTTCTAGTTTCTTCCTTTTCTCTTAATTAATAAAAATTTTCATTCAATTGCAGTACAATATCCTGATAGTATGACAACAGTGCAGTTAAACCTGCATAGTGATTTCATGACTTATTTTTCTTGCATTGTACAAAATAGATACTTCAATGTACTCAGCACTGAAGGGAGGGCAAGCACCCACCCATGTTGACAGGTTAGCAGAGTATTTGTATTTTCTTGTGCTGATTTTAGTACATTTTTACCATACTGTTGCTCTGCTCTCTCAGTGGAAAAAGTCACATTTTCAGTTAAGCCAGCCCTTCTTCACTCAGAACAGTATTATATTGAGAATATCAAATAATGTTTCCAAGTCTTTAGAAGTTTTTGATGCTAGCTGGTAATGAATACCATTCTATCAACTGACAGAATGACCACAGCAACAGCCCATCAGTTAAAGCAGCTTCAAAGCACTTTCAAGTACTAGAAAGAAGTGCAAGAGTAAAGATCTGTCTCAAAACTCTGGTATTATTAAACAACACTAGCTTGTTCCATTAGGATTAAACACTGCACACCTTCCTTGCATTTAGGTATTCATTTGCTTTTACTGCTTCTGTTGCAGACTCCCATTTTTAAATGCTTTTAAAAAAGAGAGAGGAGTGCTATCTAATGAAAGCTGCATTCCTGTAAGTGGGCTGTGCAGCCAGCTTAAAAGCTGTGACTGAATAATAGCTCGGTTTAGTTCAATCTGCCATCATTTCTCCAAACTGGAATCTTGTGCATCATGGGAAACTCACCCAATCACTGTCAGAGTAAGCTAAGTAGGAATATTCATATCAGTAAAAATTTATTTTCTATTCTGTAAAGTATTAATGTCACCAATTGTACCAGCAGTGATGCAAGCCCTAAATTCCATCTTTAGGCATCAAGTAAGAGTTCTGGGAAAAGCAAAAACAAGATTCAACACTCCCAGTGCTAGAATATAAAACTAAGCAAAATATTCTAAACAGCACAATTATGCACAGTCTCATTTTACTCCCACTGGTCAAATACTCAGCAGACAAGCTGCCTTTCAAAGCCTGACAGGATGCTGGCAGCACTCCTTCCCAACCATGCAGCAGACAGGACATTGGCATTTATAGAGTAACTATTTTAGTGAAGGATGAAGTTTTCATATCTGTCAGAGAATTTCTATCAATTTTTATTAAAAATAACTTGAAAAACACAAGAGAACCTAGAAGTTAGGATGATTTATATACAGTATCTTCTTTAGAGTTGAAAATCTTAAAACTTTTTAATGTGGGAAGATTATTACACAGGCACAGCTGACTGCCACTGCTGCAGCTGAGAGATTTTCCCCTACAAACCATTTACACAGCTCCTTTCTACTCATCCAGTGCTGTGTTACAGAGCTTTTACCCTCCTTGTAAGACAGACCTAGACTACAGGACAACAAATGAATACTCACTTGTGTTAATATAGTGCCACCACAGTGGAGGTTTTATAGTCTGAAGGCAAATGCTTGTGAAAATGTAACATAAGCAATGAGTTAGGGCCATATGGCTGAGCAAATCTGAAATGAATTGAAGTGGTACCTCATATTCCTTCTATATTATTTACTTTAGCTTATTATTTTCACCACCTTAGTTAGTGAAATACTGGCCTAAATATTATAAACTGAACGGAATGTTGAGATGATACAAAGCAACACACTAGGTCAAATTGTATCATCTACAGGAATAATCTGCAATTAAAAGCTCAGTCCCCCATTCCACTTTCAGTTTATAAAAGCAATAACAACCTTAATGCAAGCCACTTCCCAGAGTTTAATGACTGACTAGGATTCTGATCCCAGACATCCCTTGGACAGCACTGTCAGGCCAGTCATTAAACTCTCCAAAACGCAGCCACCGGATTCTCATTGTTTAGTTAGTAAACCTAGATAGTGCCCAGGCCATGGTTTCTTTTCAAGTCTCCACCACCTTACAGGCAAATTATTTAGCACTATCCTTCTTACCGTGGTTTCCAACCTGCCAATATGAGCCAAACATCACAGAAAAACAACACTACAAAGGTCTCTGCACAGCGCCAGTAATACAACAGAGGACCGTCGGAGAACTTAAAGGTAGGTACTCTTGCTACATTTTCTAATGGATATAGCCTGTAACTGACAGTCATGTAGTTTGCTGTAGGAAAAAATAAGGATCAACATATTTTTAGTATTTTCTATCCAAGAACAAACATAATTTGTGCTATGTCTTTTAATTTTCTTGACCTTGACTACTCAAACCCCCAAACTATCCAACAAAAAACAAACATTCTCATTTTTGCTAGAAAGTTCAAAGTCACTTTGAATTTGATGACCTGTTCTCAGGGGAAAAAAAAGTTGAATTTTAGTCACAAAACATGCAGGGAAAGAAAAAATACCCAAAAAATTAAAATCAACACACATCACAGTGTAAGCATAGCTTCATTTAAAAGTCAGAGGAACAAACAAAGCAGAGCCAGTCACCATTACCTTGGGCTTCTTCCAGTAATCCTGAGGTAGGTATCATACAGGAATGCTGGGGCCTTATGGCTTACAGCAATCCAGTAATGATATAAAAGGTGATTGGAAGTTAGATTTACATTGGGCCGTCTGAAGGCCTGCTCGAGAGGATTCCTCTTGAAAGTGGAAATTACATGGTATTCTGAGAAAGAGAAGTTGCACAACAGCTTCGATAATCACCATGTAAAATGTAATGCTTTTCAAAGTACATTACAGGGAACAGCATCAACAGCAGTGTCTTATTTAAATAACCACCCTAACTCTTCTACTATGCACAGAAACCAAAACAGTTACAAGCTTTTAACTTAAACTACTGTTGAACTGGTTCTTACTATAATCAAGAGGTGGTTTATGCCTACATCTCCAGTATCATGTTTTATTGTAAGTTCTCCTGTTCCTGTTCCCTACCTTAGAAATTGGTGGTTTCAAACACTGACAGCAATTTCAGTTTATAAAGCATGTAAAGCTATTTAAATAGTCATCTATATTTCATGAAGAGGGTTATTCTGATCACTTGTGTGAAGAATTTCAAAACAGATTGAGGACTCTGCAGTCATCTGAAGTGATTTTAAATGACATTTTCCACAAATGTATCCAAATTTAGGCATTGAGGAAAAAAGCAATCAGGGTGGGACTCCATGAGAAATTCTTGGTAACACCTGTGAGTTCAGTACATAACAGATATTGCAAGATCAGGGTCTTTAAAAGTTATGTGGGAATTCACCTCTCCTTTTAATCTTTTCTTATAACTTTATGCTGTTGTTTATAGACAGCACATAAACACCCTGATTCAAACTGGGATATAAGTGAAGTCAGCAATTTTCCACGTTTAATTAAAGCAATAATGTTTGTAACTACAGATCCACGTAAAATGGGCAAGAGCAAGTAAAATAGATTTAAGTATTGAGGTTAACTGAAAGAAAAAAAAAAATCATCTGAGCTTCAGAACTCAATTTCTAAAAAAAATCTGAAAATTAATAAATGGTTTTACTATGCCAAACAGCTTGCATATTCTTTATAACAAATTATTAAAAAGCTGTTGGCCTGTGGGCTACATCCTAGTCAGGATATCTTGAAGACAGGTAGTCATACTTTAAAGCTACTCTTCCCTGTACATGTATTGTTGAAGTGTCATGCAACAATCTGAATATTAAAAAAGCCACTTCAACCAACAATCAACTGAAGCCAAACACCAAGAGCTACAGAAGGGCAAGACTATTGCCAGACCTCTCAATTATGCAGATGTACAAAACATTCAATGGTGGGCTGCTCATTCCTATGTATTTATTGACATTGGCATTACACCCAGCATCACTACTGCTCCTCTGAGCAACATTTCTCTCCACACACTACCTCCACTCTGTGGATTAGGTCATGGCAGCAGCAAACAGAAAAATCAGTTCTCCCATAGTTTAAGTCATAATAGAATAAGAGTAACCAAAAAAAGTATCAGTAAGAACCAATTGAAATGGAGGTAAAAAAAATCTGAAAATGGAGGAATTAAAGAATAAATAAATAAAGAATTAACAGTGGAAGCTAATGAGATAGCACAATTCACTGCAAAATTGAGAGGTATGGCTGAAATACCAGTTTCAAAAATAAAAATGCATAATGGTTTACTGATTATAACCTGTTTGATTTGGTTTTTTTGTATTAAGGCTACTGAGAAAAAAGAAACATGGCATACCAACTTCACTCCAGTGGAAAGGATTGGTGCCACCTGTTGTACAGTTATACACCATGACTTTTCTTGGTCTGGGGGGAAAAAAGATAAAAGAGTAAGTTAGAAGAAAAGCAGCAGACAACAGAAGAGATGCCCAAAGTTATCCTTTCCCTCAACAGCATCAGTTATATACAGCAGAAAGCATCAGTCTCATGGTTGATTCTTTGCTTTAGCATCACATTCAGTATTTTTCTCCTCCTTTAATTATCTTATTTCCTTTATTTCAGAGAAGGAATCACCTACACTACTGCAGGTTGTGTTGATTACAAACAAGACCCAGGAAAGAATTTTCAGATGTAGCTTCATAATATCAGTAGGTGCTGTCTGGCATAAGCAAGTTATACTTTGAGAGACTAACGCTGCCAGAACCTCAGTTTCTTTTGTCCTGAAGGAACAGCTGGGCATTGATGAGGATTTCAATACAAGACTGGTTTACTAAACACACACTATCACTCCCAAACATTCAGTACTCTCTTTTGTCACCGTTCATACCTATTGATTGCAGAATACCAGGCTGCAGCCAGTGTTGTATTGACAACAACATCTATTGGGACAAGATCTGCTAATGCGTCGTTGGAAGCTCTCATTGTTCGGAGAATTCCTTTTCCTGCCTTGAAGAACAAAACAACAACAAAGGGAGACAGAAGATGCAGCAGTAAAACATATGAAGCTTTTCTGCCTTCCCAAAGGAGGGGGGAAGATTAAGTATATTCATCACTTACAGCAATGAAGATACCACTAGGTCCATTGAAGTTATCAATCCAGCCCTATTTGGAAGAGGATTTGATTAGAGTATGCTGAAGTCAGAAGCTTCAAGTGAAAATCTGAGCAGTTTCTACATGTATAAGGGGTAGAGGAAAAGGAGACCAAAGAGGAGAAATATTTTTAATTCCATGTCGTTAAATTAAGTTCTCCCATAGCAAATTCTGGTGATGTAACAAGTTCCTAAGACTCAGGCAAGAGATCTATGGGTAGGGCACCATGGTCCTTTAGAGAGAGATGCTTATTTATTTCTTAGTGAATGAACTGAATTGTCCATAAAAATAAGTTTATGTTCAAAGTACTCAAGTTTACAAGTATTTTTAGACTAGCTACTCAGGTGTTTTTCATTTTTCAACCAAAACACATTCTTGCTCAGCTTTGATGACAATATTTAGACACTATATACTGTTTTAAGTCATCCAGAAGCAACCAAGACACAACTTCATGGTCCAAGAGGTTTTCCTCTAAGAAGGTCACTGGATAAAGAGGCTCCCAGTGTGTACTACAGCCTACAGCAAGAAGGTCAGGTGACAATTCAGGGACTTACAGGAAAAGGCTCCTTCCAGCTGGCACCAATGATGGACGGCCTTACAATGGCAATGTTTAACTTTGCACCTTCCTGCTGCACCACGGATTCAGCTAAGGCTTTTGTGTAGGTGTAAGTATTGGGTCTTTTCCCTAACAGTTTAGGAGTAATATCATTCACTAGGTCATCATCCATCCACCTAAAGGAACAAAACAAGAAGCAAGAGTAAATTACTGCAGGCTGCTTCACTGGGGAGGTGGGGTGTGAAATGGTGAAGGTACCATGACTGGTTTTTTGGTATTTAAAGAAAAACAGACACACACCTAAATGAAAACAAGTTTCTCAGAAAAGCAGAAGATTGCATGTTTAGTGTCCATCAAAAGAAGCATACTGGCATTTATTTTTTGCCCTGGTAATTCATTTATAACACACCAACTACAGAGCAAGCAGTACACTCATTTGCAATAACCCAAATTCTGCCAACCAAGTTTTCAAAGACTGAGTGTAGACACAGCAAATTAGTCTTTGGAACATGGACTCACTGCATCATGATCTACAAAGTGATACCACTGCCATGGAGTCCCAGCTGCATTACCAGTATCTCCTCTGCCTTTGTGGTGGTGAGCAATCACACACTACCCTTGAAGCAAGCTGCTCAGTGTTTCTCCCATTAAATTAGTTAAATCTTGCAAGTTTATCTTGCTTCCCAGTTCATTTTAAAAACATAACCTTCAATCATAGCACACAAGTAAGAAAGATGTGCCTCTGCAACTATTGCTACTTTGGTGTTCTTCACTGCAAAACAGGACTTGAATTTTATTTGCCTTGGTCTCTTAGTCACAAAAATGGAATTCATTGTTTTTACTAATGTAACATTACAGAGTGGACACACATCAGACTCCTTTCAAGATATGAACAGGGTGGGAAGAGAGGTAGTGAAGGCTAGAGATCACTCATTCATAACTTTACAAAAGCCTCCCCCTCAGGAGTTCTAAAGTACACACAGCTGTCCCATCCCACACCAAACAGTTTAAGTTACATTTTTCTCTTCACGAGTCAGATACTCAAAATTATGACTGTTTTGCAATCTCTCATTTTTGAGTGTATTTAAAGCCAACATAAAAAAAAGGTTGGCTCAGTGTGCATTCTAGGTGGTAACTCATTTGGTTTTAATGTTAGCACTCTTCCACCTAAAATAACAAGTAGGTATTTACTTTGTAATTCGTTTTTTTAGGTTTCATACTTCTCTTCCAAGAGGTGACATTTTGTACAACAGGTAAGAAGGAAGAGATTGATGTAGAGTTGTATTACACTTACCCCACATCAACTCCTGTTTCAGAGTTTGACCTCAGCTCAGTTAATATACACAGAAAATAAAATACCCAATGAGTCATTTTTCCCACCTGTATTGCCCAACTCAAGACTTAAAGCCACAGGAAACAGATTTTAAGTGTCTAGGCTCTCAGGATACCTGACAGAACCACTTCTACAATAAGAAATACATTATTGAGCATCTCAGTCTCATCTTGCAATGGCATTTATAGGTGGATGTAGTAGAGGCAGCTGCTCAAGGCACCTTAATTTTATCCTTTCCTTCACAAGTTATCAGCATCTCCTGCTTCAGCCAATCACACTGCTCAAAGACTGGCATGGAGGAGGCCACAAGTAGATGTGAGCATCCCTCTCCTTCAGTACCCCTCCAAACCCAGCTCAGCCTAAAGGAACCATGAACCTTAACCCATGTCCCTTACAGAAAAGGAGAGTCAGTCATACTGTCAGACCTGTGGGACAGCATAAGGTAATGCTCCATCTCTACAGCTCCTACCCATTTTTTGGTACTTCAATAGCAGGAAGAAAAAGGATGCAGCTCACAAAAGCAAATTCATAAAACACAACACATACTCAAGGGAATCTATCAGTTTCTTGGGATCCACAGGAGGTGGGTACACGACTTCCTCAATCTGTTTCCGATTGCAATATGCATAGGCAGTGGAAACGTGCATGAACACCTCCAGATTCTTCATTCTCTGTGCCAAGGAGAGGAGCTGTTGTGTGGCAACCACATTTAACTGCACAGCATCTCTATTGATTAAACAGAGACGTAATTAGTAGAAAGCAAGACATAAACAAGCAAAAAGAAATTCATTCCTAAATGCCTCAGTGCTGGGTGTATAAAGTATCCCTGAATTCTCCACCCTACCCCTAAAAAGCAGCATGGGAACTGCTCTAATTTCCTGCTTAGAATAATATACCACAGTCCTAACCTAGAACACCTCTCAATGTTCACAATAATTCTCCTTGTACCCTTTTTTTACCAGCATCCTTCGATTTCCTCCATCTAAACCCCAGTCGTACATTTTCCATTAAACTTGAAGGAAATAATACAACACAACCCCAAGCTTCCATATCTGAACTTCCAAGTTCAAGCTGAGTTAGGTCAACAACCAGGAAGGCTTAGTGGCTGTCTCAGTAAGATGGAGACTGGCACCTTCTTGTAGAATAGCAAAAGGCTCCATCCAGGATGGAAGGAAGGGGAAAAACAAGGCAAAGCACTAAGAACCACACTTCCATTCCAGCTTCACAGCTGCTCAGTCCTATGTTTAAGGACACTATAGCAGAGTAGGTGGATCTCTACAGTTCCCAGCTTGCTGACCAACTCCTAGGATTATTTTACAGTTTAGATCTTCTCTCCAGCCTACAGACTTGCTGTGGGCACCGGTTTCCTTGTACACAGTGTACTATCAAGTTTCAAGAGTACAGCTAAGCAACACTTCATCAAAGTCTGTGCAATAAAAGTGTTACATTAACAACAACAACAAAATCAGTATCCCCCAAACAATCACTAAGTTCCAGACTGCTTTATCTCACATTATTATTGAAGTGGGGGACAGGAAAGGGGAGCATTATCCCAAAGCAATTAACATCCATGGTAACTAATTAGTTTGCTACCTCTTTCAACAAGTCATAATCCCAGCTGTGTGCACCACTTTTTCCACTTCTTGTTTTCCTCTCTCTCCCTGTGCATTTACTTCTCCCCACTTCCTCCAGTGCAAACCTCCATTATTAATAAGGGACTTTTAAAAGATAGGAAGAAAAGCTGAGCTATATTTTATCTCCTGTTTTTCTTATTGGGTAAGAGAGCAAGCACTAGAACCTCCCACATACAACTTTTCTCACAAAACCCCATCCTTTGAAAATGTTAATTCCCTTTCTAACAAAGCAGGTCAAGGGAATAGCTTGCAGTGCTCTTTATACACCAGGAGAAAAACTAACACTACTAGGGAGCACAGTCCATGTATCTACAGCTTAGTTATAGCCTTTCTACCCATTTTTGTAACATTGGACACCTGATTCACCCCCTCCCTTCCAGCATCATTGGTTTACCAGACCAGGGTAAAGAGATTTTAGACTCACCTTAGAGTTTCATTGAATCTGACTGTAGCAGCACAATGAAATATAATATTAATGCATTCTATAAGTTCTTCCTTGATTGGTTTACTAAGATCCAGTTCAGGCTGTGTAAGTTCACTCACAACTACTATTATTTTTTCTTTGAAGTCTGGTTGCTCTTCTCTCAACCTGTCAAAGAGCTGTCAAAAACAACAGGACTATAAACTCAGTGACAGTAAGAGAAACATTTCACTAAAGTGAAGAAAAATCCCACATTCTTTGTCTATTCCTCCTAACTCCTCAAGATCATCAGGAAATTAGAACAGTGCTTTAGCAATACCATAAGAACAGACTTCTCATGAAGTAAACTATATTTTTTTTCCAGCACAAGGAAAGGGAACAGTCTACCCACTTCCCAAGCTTGATAATAGCTATTCAAACTCTTATAACAAGCTGGATTTTAGGTTTAGATATCTTGCATTAAGATTTACAAATATCCAGTGATTTAAGAAATGTGATCCTCAAATTATGGGAGTCTTGGAGAACTTCCAGATTATTAAAAAAAAGAAATTGTTTATCTGGCTATTTAAAATAAAAAGGCATACCACATTAGAACATCTGATTAAGTTTTGTCAAACTGGTGTTCAACAATTCTCACCAAAATTATATTCCATCAAGAATTCTCCTCATAAATAGCTGGGTTCTAACCAGGTGGCTTAACACACCAACCAAAATTTTTGCCTCATCTTATTTACTCATTAGTATGCAAGTTTTCCTGAGCCACACAGTACTGTAGGAATAAAATACCCTTGAGAGCTGCAGAAGAGCAGACCCTTCTTTACTGTCCAGGGGCCAATATCCTGCATCTGCTTCAACACCAGTCAACTGTATTGCATCAAAATCACAGCAGTACTTTCTTTTTCTACCCCAAGCATGCAGTTATACCAAATACAAATAATCAAAAGACATTTCCTTACAGAATTACATTAAATAATGTAAAACTATAAATTAAGTCACCTAAAGGTGCAGTTTCACAACACTCCAGGGAAAGTAAGTTTATATTTCTATCACAGACACTGGGCCTTCTCCTAATTTCTTCATTTCTATTGCTTCCCTGGGGCAAGAAGCCCCAGACCTGTGTGAGCAGCTGCAGGTCCAGTTTTTTTTTCTAGAGATGTTTTTTCAGCCCAAACACGAGCCAGTGCAGCTCACTGTGGCTGCCTGAAGCAGCAGTGCTAATTCTGCAGTGAAAACATGAGACACCTCCACTTCTTGAGGCCTTGACTGGACTTTGCAAACATGAAACTTCATTTTACAGAACAAAGCTGCCAAGACAGCATTTACAGCCTCTGTAACTCTTACAGGTACAGCAAACAGTTCTGACCTAAGGGCAGAAACTGTGTGATTTTGAAAAATAAGCCTGCTCTGTTTTTGGTTGGAATGATGGCACCTTCCTCCAGGGAGCTGCAGCACCTGCCTGTCAACCATATTCATGTGAGATATTGCATTAGAACAGAAAAGCAGCATCAGGGATGAGCTCTTAAAGAGCCAGTTTTTATTTTTCATATGTCCACCCCATCTGTCATATCCCTTTTCACATCCACAGCCATGCACCATTCCTACACACCCCTCATTAGCACTGACACCAGTACTAAGGAGAAGAAATACCCAGACTGCAAGCAGTATGTACAGCAAATCAGCAGGGGAATTAGATATCTGATGTCCAAAGAAAGCAGAACCCTCAACACTGTTTTTCTATTTGTAGCTTAGTTAATTTCACATTTATTTTATTTATTACCATATTGACCCACTTAGATTTCAAACTCTTCAAGAAACAGAACATTCAAGCATCTGTAAAACCCTAATGAGTCCATCTAAATTGTGAAGAATTACTGGCAGTGCCCTTGCAACCAGACAGCTTAAGACAACAGATCATATTAAAATTTCCATGGACTTTTGGAAGAATCTTGATGACATTAAAGCCATTTAAACAACGGACTTTCAATCTTGTCTAATCATTTGATGAAGACAAAACAAACATCTGGCCCTATTCTACCTCCCTGCATAGATGAGCAACTCCATCCCTGCATGTTCCTGCCTCAAGCAGTAACTCTGCTGTGAACCTGCTCCAGCAATAAGTGCTCACCAAGACCCAAATCACATCAGATTTTTATCTCAATGAGAGCTGGTACAGACTACACACAGACTTTGACTCAAATTTTAAAGCCTTTTGAACAGGTTTCCTAAAAGCCACACTGAGCCTTACAGCTTACCAAAGTTTAAGTCAGTCCACACTACTGCTACTTCTCTCTCTGCCCAAATACTTCCCACTTCTCTGTGGGTAATAGTGTATACAAGAAGTGGATTGAGAAATTTTATCCTTTTCAACTCAGAGCTTAGTCTGGAGATCTTTTCCTTGTTTCAAGGCAGTGACATACTGAGAGTTTTATGTAGAGGGAACATGCAACTGAATTTTAAGCTAGAACTCCACTGTAACACATTCTGTTGTGTTTTATGACATTGCACAAGACTGCAGGAAGATGCTTTTGAAAAAAGAGCTACAGTTTTGACTGGTTACAGAAAATAATTAACTAGGGAACAGCCATTCTCATATCTGCTATAATCCCAGGAAGTCAGAGACACAGAAATCCATTGCCTCAACTTACCCTTAAGTGCATTTATAGTTCCTTATTGATTCCCTTTTAGCACCTTCTAAGAACACACTTTGCATGGACTACATTGCACCTCAAAACTAAACTGCTGACACCTGTGTTTCATAAGAGAGAGGCCTAGATAGAAATACACTCTGCTTTAGCAAAGTTCATGCTAGAAATCTCTTCTCATCCTGTTCATCCTTCCCATCATGGACAGGATCCTCTCTAAGGGGAAAGATGGGCAACAGAGATGGATGAGCCTACACTCAGCAGGAATGGCCAGCCTAGCTCACCAGAATATCAAGGTAATGAGTCTCTTCAGGAAAAAAGGACTTGACCCAGCATGAATACAGAAAATCATTTGGAGAGCCACTTTGATCATTTCACAGCACAGACCTTCAGTGCCCTTCTAATTGGCACAGGCTGACCAACAGATATCTGTAACAACCTGCTAAGCCAAACATTTCTGTACCACTTACAAATGTAAGTTCCTGTTGAGATGATGCATTCTTATGTACTGCTAGATCCAGTAGCACATTCCAGAAAAAAAGAGAAGGCACAAGGTGATAAAGTGACTTGCTTGAGATCTTAAAAAGGTCTCAATCCAGCTTACAACTCCCAGTCCACTGCCTCTTGTACTTGATTTTATATTCTCTTAGCAAGCTCTAATACAGGTTTTTACTTCTCATTTCTGCACTACAGCTGAACATCCTCCTCCTGAATTAAATACAAAATCATTTTCAACTACTGGCTTTTCTAGAGACTAACAGCTTGAAGCAGCTATAGAAGCACTGTCAAGTTTTTTACATTTTGTACATCTCTTGGAATGAAAAAAACCCAACAACATTTAACAATAACATTTTGCTTTAGACAAACTGAAGCTGTTCTCAAAATGAAATGGAAACATCACAATGAAGGACAAAAATTAACTTTGTGAGCATATGACACATACCTTACAGCTGGTAATTTCTTCTATTCGTGCTTCAGGTGTCTGCTTTGCTGTTTTTCTTACCAGCACATACACTGCTTTCACTTTAGGACAGGATCTGAGCAGCTTTTCCAAAAGCACTTTTCCCAGAAAGCCTGTAGCTCCTGTCAGGAGGATGTTTTTCCCTTCATAGTATTCAGGAATCGAAACCATTGTGACCTTTACAAAAAATAAAAAGTATGGTAAAGAACTTACAGAGTTCAGATCTGCAGAAGATTGAATAATTATATGTGTGCTGTTTATACCTGAAAGAAATGTTTGACAGATTTTTTTACCTATAACCAGTATTTGAAGCTGTCTTTTCCCACAACATTCTGAAAGACTCCCACAGGGTCACTACAGTCATTCCAGACCTTGTAAAATGCCCACATTAACAGTGTTTAAAGGACTGAGACACCCACTCAGCCAGGAAAACAGCTCAACTTCAGTCTATTTTTGTGTGTGCACAGTCCTTTACCACTCCAAGGGACTGCTCCATGTAAACTAAAATGTAATCACAAGTGGATTCTTCAAACCCACTGACAGAAGACAGCGAGTCAAGCATCCCATTTGCTGGTCCTGGAATTTGGACTGTGCCAGCAGAGCCCCCTGTCACTGCTAGGAGGAGTCACCCTCCCCATTAAATTAAACCAGAGAGAAGGATGAGTTGGTTGTTTGGAATGGGATCTGATGGTTTTACATTGTTGACAAAAAGCCCATACAGATCCACAGAAAAGGATTTTCCAGTCTTCATCTATTAAGTCATTTGAGAGAAAAAAAAAAACAAAGTCATTAAAATTCTCAACAAACTAAGATTTGAGTTAGCCACAAATACACCTCCTAATAAAATGAAGGGTAAGGGATTGTTGCTCAAATTCAGCACAAAGCTAGAAAGTGTTGTAGGTTTTGCTTCAGTTAGTGAGTTAACCTTGAGAAGGATGATTCTTTCCCCTCCCTTCAGCAACCTCTTGGAAATGAAGTCATTCTTCCTAAGAGAAACTGAAACTCTTTTAAGGACAAGTATGGTATATCTCACAATCAAAAGAGAACATGACCTTTTGGATCTCGAGGACTCAATCACAGTGCATCATCCAGAGCTGCCATTCTTTTAAGTCAGATACAGCAACATCTTTACTGTGACCCTTAACCAGTTGCTTTCACTAGATAAGAATGCAGCACTATGGATACACTTCCACCACATCTTATCAATCCTTCTGATTAGACTTATAAAAATCCTGAGCTGATGTAGTGAATGTCTAACTGTGGTCCTCTCAGCACTTCCATGCCAACTGTTATGACCAAAACACTCCCAAAAGGGACCACAGAGAGCCACAGAACATTCTGAGTTGTAAGGGACCCACAAGGAGCATCCAATCCCCATAAGGGGATTGACCCCACAACCCTGGTGTTATCAGCATCATGCTCTGACCAGCTGAGCTCATCTCGGGGATAGATTCCATAAAACCATGGTACTAAAAGAAAAAAAAAAAAAAAAAAGCCAACAAAATTGAGACTCTTCAAACACAGATGGAAAGTTTCTTAGGCAAATAAGGATTACAACACTGAATACCTTAACAAGGTGAAAACCTTTTTTCACCTGTCACCCAAGAATAAAGGTGCAAATTCTAAATACACTCAGTTCTTTAGAGACAGCAAGATACTGCAAGCAGGGACTTACCAGGGAATGCACAGAATGTATGTTAGGAGTGAACAGCTAATTTGTCCTTTTTTGCCTGAAAAGTAAGTAAACATTTTTGGAACACCTGTTTGTCAGGTACCCACCATATCAAAGCAATTGTGATCTGTGCTCATATCTCAACAGTGTGTGAACAAGTTCCAAATGATTACTTGCTAGAAATGAGTTACTACCTGCACAAGTCCTGGTTTCACAAGGGTACCAAGTGCTATGTCAGATACTCCAAATCCTTATTTTGACTCCCTTCTTGGAGAAATGAAGCATCTAACAACTGATAGGAGGATACAGCAGCAAGTTTAGAGCAGAACAAGCACTACTATTTCCACTGAGCACAGTACCTCATCCAGAATTGTTTCTTTGAAGGTCAAGACAAAAAGCTATTTACATTAAACCCATTTTACCACACAGTTAGAGACTCTAACGCAAATTTGAAAGCACACCTCCTGCCATAAAGCACAGAGTGCAAGACACAGCATGCTTGTGAGTCATTTTTCCCTGCTCAGTTGAGATACTGCCCTGTTGTCTTTACCATGGCTCAAAGTCATGCAGTTAATGCCCTTCAGTTGTCTTCCCCACAACTTTTGTTTTCCTGGTCTTTGTGTACATCATTCAATTCTACTTCCTCCTAAAGATCTGCATGATTGCTCCCACATATAAGACAGGATTTCAGCTCTCTCAAAGAGGGAGACAAAATCTCATGCAATCATTACTGCAGCAATTTTGTCACTAAGATTCAGCTCTGTCATGGTTCCTACACAACCTCCTCACTAATTTACCTAACTGGCCATAATTTTCATTTTTTTACACCTTGAGACTCTATGAGAGTATCTAATACTATCCATTCACCTGTCCTTCCTCAAAGAAAGGTTTAATCCTGCTTCTGACACAATGCCACTGCCTTGGCCTGCAAACCTGCTCACATGGGCAGAGCTTTGGCTCCACACAGGAACCTCGGACAACACCCAGTACGTGGCTGTGGTCCAACATCTGTTTCTGAAAGCTAAAGCAATGAAAAGTTATGCTGCCAGTGGAAATACCTGTGTATTTCCTGTGGTGCAACTTTTTAAGTACTGCAAAATCTGACAGTATTTCAGCTCATGTGATGTAAAGAAAACTAGAACAAAAGAGATCCAAGTTTCCTGCCTCAGTCATTTCTGATCATATTCCTTTGTGTAAGAGGCTGAAGTCCAAACACCAGACCTACAAAGCATTGACATCCAGAGCCATGATGAACCATAATCATGAAATGGGCTCAATTAAAAAACATTTAATTAACATCCATAAATACTCACATTCACACTTGGGAGACAGCAACACTTATATGTTTGCAGGCTAATATTTTACCTTCTTTTTTTAAGGCTTGAGAAATGTTCCCTTTAAGAAATTCTCAATCCCATTTCTCTTTACCCTGCTCTCCAACAACCAGACTTTCCTAGACCTTATTCATAGCAACTTCCCACACTGAGATTGTCTTCTATTTCCATGACTCTGGAAGATTCCAGCTAGAAAACATAATTGGTGACTTTTTCAGAAGTACACATTGCTGCCAACGTTACAGCAACAAACACAGGGATTGTGAGGGAACTAAAAGCACCAAATTGGGCTTAAAGGGTAAAAACCATGTATGGAATGTAGGTGTGAACGATCCAAGCCTGAATGCTTTGCTCTGCTAGAAAGAAAGGTTATCTCAAGCACAGGGAAAGGAAAGAATGTTCCCATTCTCCACCTACCTTTCCCTGCCTTCTCTGAGAATGCATCTCCACATGCCAGTTAGCATAGCACTGGAGGCAACTCCTCATCTCAAACTCAGAAGGGTTTTACCTCACAGGTATCATTTATCCCTTTTTAAAGTTCTTTACAGCAGCAAATTACTGAAGAATCACAGAATTGTTAGGGTTGAAAAAACTATTTTATAATTCTGTTTTTAAATAAAACTGTTAAAAAATACATGTAGTTCCTATCAGAAATTCAGTTTGGTCTCTAACACATAAAAAGCTGGTGTGCAGGTGCAAAAAAAAAAAAAACAGCCAACTTATCTACCCTGCAAGACACCACAGCAAAACCAAATTTAACATTTTAATGTTGTTAAGTGTCAGCAATTAGTTTATCTGTTTTAGAGTACATTTTGTATGTTTACAATAGCTGTTAACCAGCAATACATATTGTCACCAGTTATCCAATCACCTGTTAAAAGCCACCTCTTCAAACACACACAGAGTATTCCTACCAAACATAAAATTGCCTCATGCACACTGTGGAATATCTAAAGCCCTGTATCATAGACACTTTTTTGAGCTAATAAGCAGTAATAGTGGAGAATAAAGAAATCTGACAACTGAAAGGCTTACTAAGAGTTCTGTAAAGAATTCTCACACTAGAATAGAAATGATCAAAATTCCCACATTACCCATAGGCATAAACAGCCTTTGCTAGAGGAATCTTATGTGAAGCTGCTACAGAGCAGGATCCTTCTGAATTCACAGGTTCAGGGCTAAGCCCACAGTGACACTTTGTAGATATGCTTGTCTGAAGGGTGCTGTCCTCTGATAAATCGAGAGTTCATAAGCACTTCAGGAGAAAAAAAAAAGAAAAACCACTACCAAACCAACACTCCAGGATCCTAGCCAACATTCCCCATCTTGTAAAAAATTCTCGTGTCCAAGGCTGAGCAAGTGCTATTATGGAGCAAACAACAGCAGCTCTGTTTGCCTCCAGAGCTACTGCAGCAATATTTAATTCACAGCTTCAGAGGGCTCTGACTCTCAAAACAAGGACAATTCTGTTCTTAACAGGAAAATGATCAGTTCCCAGATTTGTCCAAACACAGATCAAGATGCTTAAAGATGTGCTTTCCAAGTAGCAGGAAAGGCTGCTGCAGCTCCACTGAATGTTTAAAGGCTAAATCCAGCAACTAGAGAGTGTGCATGGGTGTCCTTGCTAGAGATTAAGGGCTCTGCCTTCCAGTTTATCACTGACAAACATTAGGTCAACAGCATGCTCCCTCCAAATTCAATCCTATCGAGATTATCTCTCACAGGAAATAGAAAATGTGCATTGCCCAACCTCTCAAACACTAGCAAGAAGCCACCAAGTTCTGTAAAAATACAGCCCAACAAGTTGATTTCCCCCTTCCCTCTGACAGCTTGAATCCAGCACCAGCAGGGGTACGAAACAGAGAAAGTAAGGTGGTAGGAGCATTTTGTTTATCTATATTCAGAAGATTAAATTTGTCCAGATATCAAATCTGAGTGCACCAAGTATGTTTAAACACCACATGCACATCCCACTGCATCCACACCAGACAAAAATCATTACAGAAGTCCCTCATATACAGCTCCAATTGCCACATTGCAAGAACACCATTGCAAGCCAAAAAAAAAAATAAATCTCTGGGAACTGGAGAGATTGGAGAGACTCAGGCAACAAAGGAAGTAATATTTAACTCATCTAAACAAGGTTACTGCCAGAAAGACAAGTCTGGGTCATGTCATATCATATCATCATGTCTCATTTCATCTGTGCCTTGTTTCCACAAAAGTCAATCAATGAATGCTATCAGCAGAATGCCCTTATTTTCAAGCACCACAAGGGCCAATGACCTACCCTATGTGGCCAATACCTAGCCACCTTATCTCCTAAGGATACAGTCTGTTTGCCTTTGTGGTCCAAGGTTATATCCATGGGGAAACCTTATCTGTGAAAGATACTGGTTTAAAAGATGAGTAGACACTGTCAACTGCTTTGGGTGCAAGTTAACCTTAAAGCATACTTGTTCCAAACTTCCCAATCACGTGGGAGGCTTGGGATCCTTCCCTCAACCAGCACAAAGGCTTATCCATGTTTTAGTTTTCACCAGCATTCTTATCTACTCTCTGCATTTTCTTTACTAGCTGTAAGCCAGGGGCCAAGAAAATATAACACACCTCCAGGAGCTGGAGAACATTGGAAGAACAACTAAGTTTTGAAGAATTATCAAAATGGGCCCACTAATCTACCATCAGCTAGCCAGTCTTTGGCTTGGCCCTCCTGGTAACATGCCAGAGCTGAAGTGTCTCACGACACACTTTGCACACAATAATGGGGATGGATTCAGGGTAATACTGTGTTCTCTACATATGAAATACAACAAAAATTAATGAATCTGAAGGACCAGGCCCGAGTCACAATTGCAGCATGGATAAATGCCACCAGGAGACCCAAAATCCTAAGGCAAAGAATATGGCAAACTTGTGACTGATGCTCAGTGAATTAAGAGAATTTCTGAAAAATAACAAGGCATTTCAAACTAGTTGAATATCTTCAGGACTGCAGACTATAAAGAAACTTCCAGGCTACCAATGAAGAGATTTGTCCTCTTTAAATCATTTATCTAATGAAACACAATACCAGTTCAAGTAACCAATCTAGTTAGGTCAAAGTTTACATAGCTGAGTGTATAGTTCTATGCACAAAAATAAAGTAGACTTGCTTTTTAAACAGTTCTCCTCACTATTCCTAACCACTGACATATGTTAGATACTGAAAGCTTGCCCTAGAGTGCATGTTCCTCAAGCTACATTCCTCCTGGATACATTACTACATCTGGCAGCACATGCATTCAAGGAAAGGGGCATTATTTAATTGATTTAGGTGAGATTTAGCTAATACTGCACATGATCTATTGAACAGCATTACAGGACATTAATATCAAAATCCAGATTGATACCAGACATGGAAGTAAGTTCTGTCACTTTCTTTTAGATGACAATGACAAAACTCAAGTATAATATTCACACAATTGCTTTGGGAAGATGGTGAATTGGGACCAACCAACACATGGGCACTCAATAACTTATTAGCAGAATTCTGCCCAACTCACCCACTACTTCACCAGACACACTCTTGTGAAATAAGATACTCTGAAGTGTGGGCTGTGCTCACAATCATGGAGTATTTAACCTCCTTTAATCCTTTAGTCTCACAGAGCAGAACCTGATTTCACTGAGTTGATCTCAGCAGAACTCTGTCACCAGAGCAATTCAATGCATGTGCTCACACACCTTCCTCCAGCCAAAGTTCTGATTTTACTACAAATTTCCACTGACTTGTGCTTCTACTCAGAGGGATTCTGTACCAGATGACTTTGTAATTACTTCTTAGTAAGTAATCTGCTCACAAAGTACATACTAGGGAAGTCCCTTGCTTTGCTGTAACTTCTTTTTTTTTTTTTTTTTTTTTACACACAGAGCCTCCTCCAAGAATGAATTAAAATTAAGTAGAAGGTTTTTTATTAGCCCTCTGTAATTAGGTTATAAGTCGACATTTTTCTAAATTGTTTGAGCTTAGTCATCAAGTGTACATTGAAAGGAAAAAAGAAAGTCTCTTTTGGCATAGTTAAACTCCTTTCTCAAAATTGCACAGAAGGCACAGATCAGGTTAAAAATCAAGCTATTCCAGAAAAGCATATCCCACATAAGAACATTTACTGTACTCCATCTCCAGTTCACATGAAAATATGTTTAACACACATGAAAGGAGATTTTAAACAAGTTCTAGGAAATCAAGAGGCAGGCAGATTCAGGATTTGCTGAACGGAAGCTGGGTTCCAGATCATTTTATCTAATTTAATTGGAAATTTGCATTAGAAATCTCACTTGCACTTTTGGTTATGGAAGGATTACAAGATAAAAGCCTCAGCGTTTATCAGGGTAGTTGCATAAATCATGGCTCTTACTTTGCATAAATCATGACTTGGGTTAGCCCTGAAAGGAGAGCAGACTCTGGAAGGACACATCACAAGGAGCAGAGCAGCACTCCCAGCTGACTCACCACCACCCCATTGTTATTCACTGCCTTAGGAAAACAGGCCAAAGGCATCACTCCAGCCTTCACGTGAGCCCACTGATAGCCAGCCCTGATTAGCACTAGGGAGAGCTTTAGGGGCACCAGGATTACTGCTCCAGTTCCTGCAGTGATCCTCTCATTCTGCTGGGAGGGGAAAGCCAAAAATCAACTAAACAGAAGGGACTAAACAACAACTAAATCAACTAAACAACATTCAAGTGCTCGTCAGTTCGTCGAGTTTACTTGGTAAGTAAAACCCAGATTCATCTTTTACATACTGATCAGACAAGGAAAGGATAACCACCCAAAAACTGCACCTGCAATTATGTTCTGTTCAAACTTATTATTCACAAAGCAATTACGACTGGAATGCTTAACAAAGAACAAAAAGCCCAGCTCTTGTTCTTCTCATGTTTTAAATTACACAGAAGGCTTGAATCACATTTTACAATAAACATTACACGATGAATTTGAAGTGCCAGGAATCAACATTTCCAGACTCCTTCCATACTTTCCCAAATCTCTTACAGTTAAAAATGGTATTTTCTTTTCTATTCTATTCCTGCAGGAATTCACGACAATTCTTTTGAAACCTAAAAATTACTCATTTATCTGACAACTGCACTACCAAGCTGTATTTGAAACTATCACCTTCTAAAGAAAAAAAAAACAAAACAAAAAAAACCCACACTAGTTTATCTTTCCTTTCTTCCAATGCATGTGGAACAGACTATCACCAGAAAAATAAAAGCCCATTTCCACAACTTTCTTAGCTTTAAAAGTGACTTAAACAGATACTCAAGGCAAGTTGCACCAAGAGATTGCCTACCTGACTTCCAACGGGATGCTGGCAGCCTCCCTCCTCCGGCTCAGAAGAGCTATTTACTCGGCAGGATGGCCGATACTGATCGTGTGTAGACGCCCAGAGCTCCAATCTTAACTCCTATTTATGCTAATGGATGTCTTCTTCGGATCTATCAATTACACGTCTTGCACAAGGAGCTCTACAAATTTACAAACATCCCGCTGAACAACGGCACGGAAAGGAGTGAGGTGGTGAGCACACACAGATACCAACATCTGCTAAAAGCACAGCCTTTGTCACCACACCGAGGGGAGAAAGCCACAGGGGACATCCCTGGCTTCCCCACAGAACAGTGCTCACTTCAAAGCCTGTGTTGGAGACGCCCGGAAAACAAATTTTTAAAAAAGGGAATACCTTGTTTATTCAGATTTGTTACTACAGTTTGCAGCTTCCAAACTGTGCAAGTGTCAAGGCTATGCAAAGCAAGACTCATTAGAGCAAGGCTCGGAATGAGCCACAGGGAGGAACACCATGGGTGTGCATGAGGGTACCAACCATGCCCAGACACCGAATGTTTACATAATGCAAGTCCTGCACACAATGCACCGAAGTAGGCAAGCACCGGTTTTGCTGATATTGGCTCCTGTTCAGAATTTTTAGCTTGCCACTCGGCAGCTCTGCTTCCTGCAGACAAGTAGCAAGCAAACTACACTGAAGATTTTGTGACAAAAAGCCAAACACGCATAATTTCTGGCTGAAGAAGCCAGCCAAGCCTGCATCACTGCAACACTTCACGTCTTAAACAACATCCAGGACCTTCTCAGGCACATAACCATTTCAGTTTGTTGTGCATCCCCTTCCAAACACCGGAATCAACAACCCTTTTGAGGAACTGGGAGCTCCTCCAAGAGCTAGAACGCAGAAACAGGACGATGACGGAGAACCCTTCACTTTGTAGCAGCCAGGAGATTCAGTGTGGCCTTTCAGGAGCTACGAGGTGGCACAGACAGTTACAGTTTCGCTTCGATGTTAATCTCTATCGACAAGTATCAGCTGCTATAAATGACTAGGATGTGGACACGCTGGGTTATTCTGGAACTGGTAAGAAGAAAAACATTCATCATGCCCAAAACCTACAGCCACACTTAATTTAGAACAACTCCCTCAACGTGTTTTCATTGTTAAAACTGTGTCTAGTGAAGTTTCACTACACCTACAGTCCACCAATAAAGACCAAGTGCTTGCAGTAAAAAGTTGGAGATCTAGATTTGCAATTACTTTATAGCTCAGCAACAGGTAGAGGCAAAAAAAAAACCCCATAAAAACACAACCCATAAAATTAACCTTTCCTATCCATCTGTAGGTTTTTGATGGGGAAATGGCTGAATTTTAAGGCATCCATATATGAGAGGAGAATGAAAAACAGGGTAGAGAGTCGGAAGGGTGAAGATCCTAGAAATCTACCGTATACCTAGTACATCATTTCCAAACTGCTGAAATAATGGCATCTCAGTTAAGAAGCAGACATGAGACACAAACTGGGGAAGTTAAGGATCAAGAAATTCTAGCCTGCTGCAGTACAGATGGATATCACAGATAGAAAAACTCCTACATGCTCCACTTCTTAATTATTACCCAGTTATATTAATATATATTATATATA
>VYXF01010197.1:0-13087 GCA_013397295.1 Polioptila caerulea | reverse complement strand
CGGCGAGGTCTGATAGTGTTTTCACTAGGTTTATTTGGCGGTTACAATACAGAGAAAAAAACCTAAGAGCTACATTTTAAGGGAAAAACTTAAAAGCTACAATTTAATGAAAAAACCTTAGAGCTACATTTTAAGGAAAAAAAACCCCTAAAAACTACATTTTCCATAACATAACCTAAAAGCTACATTTTAATAAACAATCCCAATACAACCTTATACATAATCGATATGACATAGATCATATTGAAATCATACAAGCGAATTTGATATGTCTTATTTATAACACACGGAACTGTATATTACTTTTTTTGATCAGCTCAAACTGACCATCAATAAACAGGTAACTGAAGATCAAGTAAGGGAAAGACTGTTAAAACAATTGGCTGTAGTCAATGTGAATCCAGAGTGTAAAAAGGTTTTCTGTGCTTCACCCTCAAAACTGGAACTTAACCGTTCCTCAAATGATAGAAGCTTGCAATAAATTGGCTACTCCAGAGCACACAGCAACTATTCAAGCACAGATATTGGCCAATGCCTTGAGCAATTTCCAAAAGGGCCCTCAAAACCAAAAAACTGGGAACGATTATAACTGTGGACAGAAAGAGCACTGGGCAAAAAATGGTAACAAGCCATAAAAAGGAACTTGCCCAAAAAAATGTAATTGTGGCAAAAATAAGCAGAATATTAACTCATTTCACCAAGTGCAGGTGTTATGAATAAAATTTTAACTTTTAGAGATAATAATGGTTAATTAAATTGTAAAGTGTGTATACAAGGTTAAATGTTTTATTAATGCCAGTAACCAGTTGATTGTGTAGGAAACCAGTGCTGTTGTGTATGTATGGAGGGGCAATAGCAACGGGGAAGAGATGGGGTGGCTGTCTTTGTGAAATGACAGGGAACTTTGCAGAAACATTACATCATGANGAAACATTACATCGTGAGGCACAGCCACAACTCGAACCAGGGTTGGAAGAAAGACCAGTCAATGAGAGGCGAGAATGCCAAAATGATTGGTCCCGGACAACCCAAGTTATGAACCAACCAGAAGCTGAAAAACTTCACAGTGTGGATCCTGAGTGCCCCAATCAGCTGACTAGAAAGACCTTAAAAGGCTTGAGGTGTCTGACATCTAGGTCTTTCCTCAGAGCCGATTTCCCTGGAAACNAGAACTTAGCTGCTTGCAGTTGTTCGTTCAGTAATAAATAGGCTTACTTTTTTTTAGGCAGCAAGCCTCCTTTTCATTCTTTAAGAATTTATTTTTCTTAAGCCTGTTCACAACAGGTTTGATGTTGCTGCCAGTCGAGAAACTCGGAGCTGACCACAAGACAGAGATGCATGATGACACAAGAAGCCCTGTCACCTCTGGCGGGAAACACCAGAATCCAAGAATTTCACAGCTGCAACACATCATTGAGAGTCTGCCAGCCTCTGTGCCAGTAAACACCAGACTGGAGTTATCAACTGCCCAGTCAGTGTTAATTACAGGCCTTACCCATCATGCCATTTCCACAGGTTGTTACAGCCTGGAATCATGACCACAAGGTTTTCTGATAGTAGGACGTGACAGATGTAATGCTGAAGGATGTTTCCCATTACCCACCATTTTAACAGTTACTTCAAGTCAAGATATCACTGTTTTAGCTTGGTGTCATGACCCTCCTTGTTTTCTACCTGAACAATTTCCTTTCACTCATGCTTTTCTGCTGCCCAAAGCAGATGATGGTGCTTCTAATGAGCCATGTGCCGCATGGATCAGATGTATCGGCCTGAGAAAAATCCCTGTTACTTGCACCTTACCTTGTCAAGGTAATACCACCACTCTTACAGGACTCATTGACACTGGAGCAGACGTTACAGTCATCTCCCAGAGACATTGACCACCCAGTCCCATCCTCAGATACACTAGGTGGAATTGGAGGGCATAGTAACACCATGCGAAGTCTGCACCGAGTCTCTGTTTCAAAAGTCCTGAGGACCATGTGGCAACCATCAAACCATTTGTCATCAAACGAGATAGGGTGTTTTTTTGGGGGTGGGACATTTTATTGCAATGGGGCTTGAAAACAGAAACAAATTTTTAACAAGTGCCACTGATGAGCGTGGTGCTGTAAAACTTGCCTGGACATCAGATAACCCTGTCTGGGTCTATTGGTGGCCCCTTGCCATTGAAAACCTAACCATGCTAGAATCTTTAATAAATGAACAGCTGACAAAGGGACATACTGTCTCCACCAACAGCCCCTGGGAGACCCTCATATTTGTTATTTAAAAACTGCATAGTGAAAAGTGGAGACTACTTTAAGGTTTGAGGAAAATAAATCACTAAGGAGATGGGACCCTTGCAGCCGGGGTTACGGTCACCCAGTATGATTCCTGTGGATTGGTTGCTAATAACCATTGATTTAAAGGATTGTTTTTTCAGTATTCCCCTTCACCCAGATGATGTCCCACAATTTGCTTTCTCAGTTCCATGTGGTTAGCTAGAAAAGCCGTTCGGAAGATACCGCACTGTACGAGGAGGCAGGACCCCATCCTCTCCATGACAACAGTCAGTCATACCATATAAGGAAGTTGCTTGCGTGTACCGCGGTTACTTAAGCCAGTGCTTGCCGGAAAATAAACGCATTTCGCCATCCACCACATTGGTGTTCATGTGTGATTTGCCCGTCAGGCCTGTAAGTTTAGCCGATGGGTCCCTCTCTCGGAACCAGGTCGCCACACCTCGACCTCTGGTGAGGCAACAGTTCCATCAACTGCCAAAAGACAATTTTTGAGGTGCATGTTTTGTTGATTATTTATGTATTTTTATATTGTTAATTTGTTCTTTCATTGATATGGTACAGTCCTAACTTCCCCCTATGTTCCCTCCATTTGGTCCCTTCCCCAGTTGTTTACCACTTTTCTGGCAAAGACGATTAACTGTCAATCCCCCAATTGCCATCCCCTTATTCTCCCTTGTTTGGTCTCTCCTCTCCCCTTGCTCTAGTCCTTTCCCTGTCAATCCTTCCCTGGTCCAATCCTAGCCCGTCACATGCGGCCAGCATGCACCTGGCATGCTTCTCTGTTTCCCCTTTATTGGTTGACGTATTGTATCCTTTCCCCAGTTAGGTTATAAAACCCCCTGCACACAGAGGTGCTTCCTGCATCTTCGGTCCCTGTCCCCTCCGGGGAATAAACTCCTTGGAACACCATACCGAAGGCTCTTCCCTCATCTTTGTCCCGCTCCTCAGCGCAGCACCAGCTATCCAGAGAACGTCTCAGCACGTTCTAGCTGTACCCAGTGTTTCGTAGCTTCCCAGGGCAGCCCACTCCTGACTGCTGAGTCTGGAGCTAGCCAGGACTCAGCAATTGTGGACGCACTGCGTCCGACAATCACTGCTAAGAAGATTTCACTGGACTGTTTTGCCCCAAGAAAAGTGGAATTCTCCTACTACATGTCAATGGTATGTAGCAAAAATGTTATCACCCATTGGTGAAAAATTTCCTCAGTCTATGGTACTCCACTTCATGGATAACCTTCTGACAGCTGCCAAGGCTAACATCACCTTAAAGACTGTCACTGCAGAAACAATTGCACAAATACAGAAGGCTGGGATGCAGATAGCTGAAGACAAAATACAGGTTTCCTCCCTGGACGTATTTAGGCCACAAAATTACAGAGCGCACGATCGTGCCACAAACGGTACAAGAAGACCCCACAACATTACTTGACCTCCAGAGACTTACTGGATATATTAACTGGATTTGGACTCTTCTGGGAATCAAGATTTGGCTCCTTTGTTTGATCTGTTGAAAGGAGACATGGACTTGAATTCTCCTAGAGAATTAACCCCAGAAGCAAAAACCGCCTTAAGCAAAGTGTTTATGGCTTTACAAACCTGTCAATCCCACCGATGTGACCCAAAGTTTTGTTTGCAATATTGGGAGAAAGTCCACATTTGTATGGTTTAATCTTTCAATGGAGTAAAAAATTATCAGATCCTTTGTTAATTATAGAACGGATTTTCTTATCCTACCAAATGTCTAAAACCATTACAACATGTCCTGAAATCTTTGTGCAACTGGTGATAAAAGCCAGATTGTGAATTAGAGCCCTTTCAGGAAGGGATTTTTCTGTTTTGTTTATACCAGTTACTTCGAATTATTTAGAATGCTTTGTTCAACAATCAGAAATAGTTTGAATTGCATTAACGGATTTTTCAGGACAAATTTCAGTTAATTTCCCAAAACATAAATTGTTATGTCTTTCTTTTAATTTAATCCAAAAACCTCTGAGAAGTTTTACCCCTCTTAATGCTCTTACCCTTTTTACAGATGGCTTTGGGAAATCACACGAATCAGTAATTACATGGAAAAATCAAGACAATGGGAATTGGGAGATGGACATCCAGATTATTGAAGGATTCCCCCAGATTGTCAAACTAGCTGTGTTTGTCTGTGCTTTCTCTCAATTTCTAATTCTTTTTACTTTAATCACTCATTCCTTTTATGTTGCAGGTATTGTGGAATGAGCAGAAGGCTCTCTTCCTAAATATGTTTCCAACAAAAGTTTATATAATTTGCTTAAAGAGTTAATTTTCTTTCTTTCTTTGAGAAAATGGCCTTACTTTGTTGCACATGTTAGCTCACATACCACCTTACCTGGATTTAAAGCAGAAGGTAACACTCGTGCAGATTATCTCACTGTGCCCATTCAAACTACCCTTCCAAACCTTTTCAATCAAGCCTGTTTAAGTCATTCTTTTTTCCACCAAAATGCCCCATCATTAATAAGATATTTCAGTTTAACCAAAGATCAAGCAGAAATTATTATAAGCTCCTGTCATGACTGCCAGTGTCAATCAATCCCTTCAATGGGGAGCAGAATCATCCCTAGAGGATTCAAGAGTCTAGAACTCTGGCAGTATGTGTAACACATTACCAATCATTTGGCTGATTCAAATACATACATGTTTCCATTGATACCTTCTCAGGAGCCGTATTTGCTACCACACATACTGGAGAAAAAGCCAGAGATATTATCAAATGTTTTCTACAAGCTTTTTCATCCCTAGATATTCCCCAAAAGGTAAAGACAGACAATAGGCCTGGGTATGTTTCAGAAAAGGTAAAACAATTTTTTAATTTATGGGGGGTAAAATGTATTACAGGTATTCCTCATTCCTCCACAGGACAATCAATAATTGAAAGAACTCATAGAACCTTAAGGGACCTTTTAGAAAAACAAAAAGTGGGAATGGAAACCCTGCCCTCTGTAGAGAGGTTATCAAAGGCTGTGTATGTTTTCAATTTTTGCAATAATTCATTTATAGAACTGCTACCACCAATTTTCAGGCACTTTAATAATACTACCCAAGCCAAACTAAAAGAGAGACCGCCAGTACTAATAAAAGATCCAGAAACAGCACAAATTTCTGGCCCATTTCCACTAATTACATGAGGCAGGGGGTACGCTTGGGTGTCCAGAGGTGCAGGACTCAGGTGGATCCCTGCCAAAAACATCAAACCGCATTTGCAGTGCACACCGAAACCTGTGGCAACACCCGAAGAGCACCTGAGAGAAAAATCTGCGACCACATCAGTAGACCATCAGAAAGAGGAACCACCGACAGAAGATTCAGCACAAATATGACAGCCTGGATTTCCCTGCTCATTTGCTGTAACTCCCTCCTTCTCAGTAACCCCCTTTGCTCAAATATGTGTACTCCACAGAGAAGACTATCTGGACTCAGACAATCATAATGTGCACCTTACACAAACAATGGGGAGGAATAAACCACTATTACAGTGTACCTTGTTCCATCATGTTTTCAATTACAGGTACCACCAACACAGGAGACGTTACATTCATAGCCTGCTCCAAATGGCCTGTGGACTGAGACCTTTTCTCACTAACTTGTACAATCTCTGGGGTGAAAGTAGCTGTCACGTCATTTAGGAGCAAATGCCTCATTACCATCAAGGATCTGGAGAGGCAGGTAGACACAATTAGACCTTTTGTAGTACTGATTGACATGACGCTTTGGGGCAGAGACCTAGTATACCAATGGGGAGCCAAACTAGAAATCCCTCTGCGATCTTGGGATTTCTAATTGGGGCCACTGGGGAGCATGCCACCCCACCACTCACCTGAAACACCAACAAGCTGGTGTGGGTGAACCAGTTGGCCCCTTCCAGAACAAAAGTTAAAAGTGCTTGAGCTCCTCATTGACAAGCAGTTGTTCAAGGGCCACATTACATCTTCCACTAGCCCTTGGAATACACCTGTCTTTGTCATTAAGCAACTGCGCAAAGACAGGTGGTGACTGCTACAGGACCTCTGTAAAATCAGTGAGGTCCTGGAGGATATTGGGTCCCTTACAGCCCAGCTTGCCCTCTCCCTCCACACTCCCCAGAGAATGGCAGCTCACAGTTATCAATTTGAAAGATTGTTTCTTTCATATCCCTCTCAATCCTAAAGATGCCCCCAGATTCGCATTTTCTGTACCATCACTAAATAGACAAGTGCCATTAGAGCAGTACCAGTGGCGAGTCCTCCCCAGGGCACGAAGACTCCCCAGCCCTGTGCCAAATGTTTGTTGCCTGAATATTGTCACCAATTCAGAAAAAAATCCCTGTGCAATCATCCTCCACTACATGGATGACATTCTTGAGTTGTACCAAAACTGACACCTACTTGAAAACTGTACTGGACAAAACAATACAGGCAATAAAGGATGCAGTGTTTGAAATTGCTGAAGATAAAATCCAGCGCATTTGCCCATGGACATATCTCAGACTCTGGACTGATAAGCGACTATTGCACCCCAGCAGCTTTTCATCAAGGACAACCCCAGGACCCTACGAGACTTACATCAACTCTACGGGAGAATCAACTGGGTTCATCCACTGCTGAGGATTACTATGGAAGACCTTGCTCAATTATTCAACCTTCTACAAGGCAGTGTAGCCCCGCATGATGACTCCAGAGACCCGAGAAACCATCAGTAAAGTCTCAGAAGCACTATCCATGGAGCAAGCCCATCAAATTGATCCAATCCTGCCCTTTCACTTTGCCGTTTAGGGTAAGTCACCCAAATTTCATTGATTGGTTTTTCAATGGAACCCCACTCTATCCGATCAGCTTCTTACCACAGAGTGGGCGTTCCTGTCACATCAGCAACTGAAAACAATCCCCATACCTCAAGAGCTAATGGCACAATTAATAATAATGGCTAGAGCTCACCTCCAAACCCTTGCGGCGTGTGAGCTCACTTGCGTATATGTATCAATCACTTTAACTAGCTGGGAAGCTTTGCTCTAGAAAAATTAACACCTCCAGTTCTCCCTGGATAGCTATCCAGACCAAATTTCAGTGCATTACCCAAAGCATTATTATTCAATTTTGCTTTTCACCTGGTCCAAAACTCTTCAAAAAGTTGAGCTCCTCTAAAGGCTCTAACTATTTTTACAGATGGCTCGGGGAGATCCCACAAGCCAGTTATGACTTGGAAAAATCTGGACACTCAGAAGTGAGAGTCTGATGTTCAGATTCTCAAAGGATCTCCACAGATTGCAGAACTAGCAGCTGTTGTTGGAGCCTTTGAGAAGTTTAGGCAACAACCAAAAAACTTGGTCATGGAATTGGTTTTTGTTACCAGAGAGGCTGAGAGAGCTGAACATTCTTTGTTAAGAGAGATACCTAATCCAAAATTACAGAATTGCTTTCAAAATTGATTTATTTGCTCTCCCACCAAAAGCAACCTTATAATATCATGCATGTAAGATCACACACTGATTTGCCAGGACCTATCACAGAGGGCAATCGGAGAGCTGACATCTTGGCCATGGCCACTGATACCACAAATGTAGTACTGAATATTTTTCATCAGGCCAAATTAAACCACCAGTTCCACCATCAAAATGTACCAGCTCTAGTTAAAATGTTTAAGATCACCAGGGATCAAGCCAGAGCTATTGCAGTCTCCTGCCCTAACTGTCAATTATTGCCATCAATAAGGACTGGGGTTAATGCCCGAGGTTTAAGCAATCTGCAGCTCTGGCAGACCGATGTAACTCATTACACCCTGTTTGGTCGGCTTAAATACATTCAAGTGTCGATTGACACATTTTCAAGGGTAATTTTTGCATCCGCTCAAGCAGGTGAGAAGACTGAAGATGTTATAAAACATTTTTATTTAGCCTTTGCTACCCTGGGAGTCCTGCAAGCTGTTAAGTCAGATAATAGCCCTGCATATGCATCCAGGCAATTCAAAACCTTTTTGGAGCAATGGGGCATCAAACACAATACAGGCATCCCTCATAACCTCATGAGTCAAGCCATGGTAGAAAGGAATCAGCACAAACTCAAAAGGGTCCTTGACCAGCAACAAGGGAGTGTTGAAGCTTTGTCTATCATCAGAAGATTGTATAAGGCTCTCTATGTCATCAATTTTCTTACTAACAGCTTTGAAGAGCCTAACCCTCTTATCGTCCAGCACTTCTCAAATAAGACCACCACTCATTTCACAGAGAAGCCGCCAGTACTGGTCAAGGATCCCCAAAAAACCCCCAAATTTTAGGCCCATTCCCTTTAATAACTTGGGGTAGAGGGTATGTCTGCATTTTAACAGGTACAGACCATAAGTGGATCCCAGGGAAGAATGTGAAGCCATACAGAGACACTACAACAAAGGCCAAAATACACCCGAATCATGACACATCTGAAGATGAGGAACAACAGATGATGGTAACATGGTGAAGACAACGGAGGAAAGAAAAGCTACCCAGTCTTGTTCCCCACTGCCTTATAATAAACAGTTATTTTAGTATTTAACTGTTTGAAACCTGTCATTAGCAGTCCTACCCTTTTACTCTTATACCCTCTCCTTAAGTCTCTTACCCCATCCCTTTCCCAGTTTTTTTTGTTAATGAAAAGATGTGTTGACAGGGAAGACGGGAGGGGTATTGAGGGAGGAAGGGAAGAAGAATTTTTGATACCTTTTCTTATTCACTTGTTTTTATGTGAGGAAGACTTACTTTCATTATCCCTAAGTTTACAGCCCTATCACCCTGGAAGTGACCACACCAAGTACTGCAAGCTGTGGATATGTTCAGTAATCCTCACAGCAACCACTGTGTGGGTCTTACCACAGCCGAAGCAAAACGTGTGGATCACTTCAGCAAAGTCCCTTCAACAGGACAGCTTGTCTAAGTCCATGGGCAGTGTAGAGGATCCACTGTCCACATGCCCGGTGGGAATACCTCTCAAGATGGACGAGGGCCCACTCGCAGGTAAGGGACCTGGCTCAGTGGACTCCTGGGACAGTTGACAAAAACCCTGCATGCACCAGAGGAACCCCAAGAATTGGACCTGTTGGGGTCTTCTGCTGCAGCCCAATGCATTAAATCCAGTCATAAAAGACTGGCAGGTTCATCATAGAAAAATCAAGAAGTGTAACACTTATAAAAACCGCATACATAGATAGCTGGTGCAGTTACACTGCCAAAATTCAATCCTGGTCCTCAATCCGACCCAAGGTGCTTCCCCAGGGAGTGTTCCTTATCTGCAGGGATCAAGCCTAGAGTGCTTCCCCAGGGAGTCTTCCTTATCTGCAGGAATCAAGCCGAGAATGGCATTCCATCTTGTCTTATGGGAGGGTCCTTTTACCTTGCTCACCTTACTACTCTCACCCCAAACATAGCACTAATTAAAAATTGGAAGAACTAAAGGAAAAGTACACACCAAAAAAGAGCATACATTTAATTTGGTGAAGATTGTGACTCCAAACTATATAACTAGGCAAAATCAAAAAGGGTTGTGGTTCCTGCCTTTCTACTGTGGGAAGCCACAGCTAAGGCCCTTGGTGAGATTTCTCACCTGGGCCACTGACGCGCTGCAGTTCCCCCCGGCTAGCTCTTGGGTGGTCACTCCACTCGGTCGCTGCAGCGCGACGCGAGTGGGCTGCCCCAGGAAAGGCTGTGCGGGTTCAGTCCCGGGTGCAGCTAAGGCAAGCCCGGCGTCGGGGTCACGCCGCGCCTTCACGGGGTTCAGGCAGTTGTCGAGAGCGTGTGGTAAGGGACGACGGAGGAAGGCGCCAGTAATGACAGTTCCAATAAAGCCAGGACATAGAACGAAGTGAGACTTTATTGAAGAGGCAGGGACAGGCAACCTTACAAGAGAGTGCTCAGGGAAGGGGTTTTTATAGTGTAACGGGGAAAAGGATACAATGCGGCAACCAATGGGAGAACACTGGGGAGCATGCAGGGCGTGTGATCCCTGCATGCCGGGAGCGTGCTGCACAGGGATTGGTTTTGGGAAAGGACTGACAGGGAAGGGTCCAGAACAAGGGAGGGGAATGGCCATACAAGGGATACAAGGGGATGGTAACTGGGGATTGACAGAACCGAAAATAGAACAGGGGATACAAGAGATTGAACCAGCTTCGGAACATGGGGGGCAACTGGGGCAAACCATTACAAAAGCACAAATTACATTACAGACCATAAAGATAAAAACAATGGTAAATAAGCACAAAACATTCACCGCAGCAGGATGCTGGCTTAGTAAGCAGGCCAACATGATGTCCACTGCCTTGAGCAACTTGCTCAAGGCTGAGGAAACAACCAGGCATGCTACCCTGCAAAACAGGGCAGCCATCACTTCCTCTGGCTGCCCCATGGACACGGATGTGAGGATTTCAAGGGATCTGCTGTTTCAGTTTAACCTCATGCAGCCAGTCTATTCAAGCCAACATCAAAAGAATTCAAAATCAAATGGAAGAACTCAAAAGACAGAAAAAGACAATGGACTGGTTGGACAACTTATTCAAACATTGGGATTTGCTGGGGTGGATCTCATCAATACTGAGAGAGGTTGAGTGGGTTTTAATTATCATTTTTGTTTTAGTCATGTTCTCTTGCTTTCTTAAGATAATCAAGAGGACTGTGGAAGATGTTTTCTTAATAAACAAAAAAGGGGTGGATGTTGTATATCATGATATGTTGGGGGATGCTGAAGTACAGCATTGTTGGGATGAGACTCCCATGTAAGACACATCCTCCCACAGTCCATTGCAGTTTTGTTAATCATCCCAGTTATGTAATCCTTTGTTCACACTCCAGTTCTAGAAGATTCCCTGTTCTTTGTTTCCTGGTTGGTTCCCTTTCCTTGCCACTCCTACCCTGATCCCTGATTGGTTATTGCTTTGTTGCCCCACCTTTGTACCATTCACGAACCCTCATATTACTGGCCGTCTAATCTGTTGCTCCACCTTTACCCTTGAGCTTAAAAACCCTGGACCCTGCTTTGTTCTCTGGCTTTTGTCCCTGACTCCCATCCAGTGAGCTTCAATAAACTCCTGGAAATGTCACACAAAGGCTCCTCCTGTGTCTTCCTTTGCCAAAACACAGCTTAACATCTTGGCACATGTGTGAACTGGGCGACAGAGCTATCCCTTCTGTGGAGCACGCTCTTGGGAAGGCAGTGGCCACAGCTGTTCCTGCTGCGCCATCGCACAGGGTCTACTTGGTTGGTGGACCCTCGGGTGGCCTTTGCTTGATGCTGTTCCAAATTTTTGAAAGATCCCTCACTCAGTGCTTTCAAGGTGCTTTTTAACACTACTCTCATGAGATCACAGCTACTTCCAACATCTGCTTTCAGCATAGATGCCTTTGTTCATACCTACAATTTGAACACTTCATCTCCCCATACTTTTCAATGAGTTACAGGGGAAAAGAGTCTGATGTATCAATTATATTTTTTCCATAGCCTTTCAAGAGGATTTCAGCCCAGGATTGAGGCAACTCCTCCACCCCTCCCATCTGGGATCCAACTTCTTTACTCACCTTCATATCTTACGTTGTTCTGTGTCTTCACTCTTTCATTTTTTCCCATTTGAGAGAGGACTGGTGTTTGCAGGTCTCATCTGTGCACTAAAATAGTTAATATCTTGCCCTGGGCCTGCAGAGCCACCTCTGGGTGTCAGTACATTATCTCCCATGGCTCCAGGACAGGCCCTCATCAACTTGCTGGAACTGTTTACTATGGAGGTTTCTACAGCAGCACACTGCGAGGGGGGTGGGAGTAGCTGGGATCTCATCAGCAGGCTAGGGCTCAGCTGCAGCACGCCGCGGGCCGGTGGCTTCCCCTTCCCCTGTCCGGCAGCCAACAGGGCCCAGCCCAGTGCCCACCAGGCTGCGCAGTATGAAGTGGAGGGGGCCTGGGCCAGCCCGTAGCTGTTCCCAGGACCCAGCAGACCCCAGCTCTGCCCGGGCCCAGTCGTGGAGCAGGGCTTAATGTCAGCAGCTGCCACCTGGACCATCCTCAGCTGCGGCTTCTTCCCTGCCCTCCCCCAGCCACCACACTGGGAGGAGGTAGGGGGAAGGAATCTCTGTCTTGAAAGGCCGGAAGAAAAAGAGATTCCCGGTTTTTTTCATCTTTACATGTGCGTTTACAAAGACGCATCTAGGTTTTTTATTGGTTTAACAATGTGTCAATATTCAAAATTAACCATTGACTGTTTTTTTGTCAGAGCTAAAGGAAGCTGTCTAGGTTCTTACAGGGACTCACTTCCGTAACTGGTTCATTTCTTTCCGTACCAAAAAAAAAATTAATGCAAAACAAGCACAATTATTAATAAAATTAAATTAATATACCCAAGTCAAGTCTCTATTGCTCATGATGGTGTTCAGTGAGTGATCTCCCCCGCTCCTTTTCATAATTCAGGAACCTCTCTAGTATTTGCTCTTGCCTGTCCAGCTGAGAAAGGGGATTAATAGAATAGCTTTGGTAGGTGCCTGCCATCCAGCATCACTGTAAGGAAACCAGTATTGCAGCAAAGCACATGAAGTGTCCTATGGTGTTTTGCTTGTGCGAGTTGAGCAGTTGCAGGTTTTGCATGGCTTTTTAATTGCTGTTTTGGGATTTGACTTAACTTCTTGTTCTGGAGATAAAAAATGAGACAAAATACACTTTGGTATTTCCGGGTCAATTTCTAAAGAGATGCAATGTGACATAGTGAAGAAGGAGGCCTTCCAGGTGGGAAGAAGTCACAGAGTGCCCGTCTCAGATGAACGCCACAGAATTGCTGTCCTGGGCTCAGGG
>VYXF01010196.1:66672-84706 GCA_013397295.1 Polioptila caerulea | reverse complement strand
AGTTGTGGAGTTGATTTTTCCGTGTATCAGTTTTATACACAGCTATTGGATCATAACCAGATGAAAATTAATGACTTGCTAGCATTAGGAGCAATTCTTCTCAAAAAGGTTTTGAAATATCTATTAATCACCTATTAATGCTTTATTTATAAACTTGCTTCTGTAGACACATTTCTGTGAGGTCTGTTTCATTTTCAAAAGCATTTTTCATTAATTTTTTCACTTTATTTTTGTTCTTTGTTACTAGGTGAAGACAAATACACAATTCCTTTAGGTCACAGTAGAGAGAGAGCAGAACATTCAGTTTAGCCTTGAAAATCTCTGTATTGGAATTTTAAAAGTCTTCCAGGTATTTTCAGTCTCTTTCCCTTGAAATATATTTTTAGAATTTACACATTTTGCACATTGTGGCAAGAAAGGTCTGCAGTTTTACCACTCCTGAGTTGAATCAGACTGATAAATAACCATCCTGTAAAATTTCAGAATATTTTGTCACTTACTGCTGGGAAAAAATCATGGCCCATGCATTATGTATGCACCACCACTTGAGATGTGCAAGTAGTTCTCTGTCCCTGTGTAAATAGCATTTATATCTGAATCTTAGCCATAAACTCTCCCTAAAATGTGAACAGATGGAAAAAGTGGTTTTGTTTCCATTAAGGAATATTGACTGAGTGTGGAAATTATGATGATCCAACTACAAATTGAAATACAGCAAACTGACTGCATTCTAAACATCCCCCTCACTGAGCTGAGATGATGTTGAGGGATAGCAGGAAAGTGGTTCTTCATTACTTAAGAAAAATCAGAAACTGTCTCAAAAACACGTATTTGTTATTATCTTTTTAAAGAAAAAAAAACCAAACCAAAACAAACATCTTCATATTAATAAAAGCTTCTTTAAAAAATCTTTCAGAAAGTGAAAATAGGAGAGGGTATCTCAATAAAAAGGAGAGGGTATCTCAAGTGGTATATTTTACCCTACTTACTGACACTGTAAGTAGGGTAAAATATAAATGGAGAGGAGTTCAAACTAATGTTTTGGAAAAATTGCTCTGAATGCCAAGGAAACATGCAAANCATATTAACATCTTCATATTAATAAAAGCTTCTTTAAAAAATCTTTCAGAAAGTGAAAATAGGGATAAAGGAGAGGGTATCTCAAGTGGTATATTTTACCCTACTTACTGACACTGTAAGTAGGGTAAAATATAAATGGAGAGGAGTTCAAACTAATGTTTTGGAAAAATTGCTCTGAATGCCAAGGAAACATGCAAAGATCAATATTCTAGAGAAACTCCAGTCACATTTAGCAGCATTTCCTTTTTTTATAAAGGACATTTATTTTGGGGTTTTTTTTGACATCTCCATTTGCAAAAGTTCTTTCTGTTCTGGATTTTTATGTCTCTGCTTTGCTAACATATTTTGGTTTTCTGGTTTGGCCCTATAGTACTTCACAAACAGAATAAGTTTTCAACTTATTATAGAATATCTGCAGGGACTTATGATAAATGCAACCAGGTCACTTTTGATTTCCCTTATAAAAGTAAATAATGTAGCTTCAATAAGAGTTATGAAAATAAGATGTCTTCTGTTTAGTAAATATTTGACAATCTGAAGTAGTTTTTGATTTCTAAAATAGTTCAGAGAGCAATTCAGAGAAATTTAGGATATACAGTCTCAATCTTTCTATACAGGGATATATCAGTAGAGGTTTCAGAAAACATCATTAATTAATTATGAATTTAGTATTAATTTTTAATATTGCCCACTGGCCTTTCAATATTTATGTATTTACTACATGAATCTTTGTAGACCAAGATGGGTTTTCAGGTTGTTTTCATATTAACTAGTTTTTGTCATCACTTGGAGTAATTTTTGCTAACATAAGCTATTAAGATGTATCTTTAATATGTCCAAAATCATAATTGTGACCTATTTGGTTTTCTCAACAAAACCTTTCAGTGTACAATTAGGAGACAATGAAATGAAGAGCAAAACTCACGCTCACAAGGTGGTATATCCCTGAAATCGTCCATGAGAAAAAGGAGAGTAAGGTGCACAAAGGAGGATGTGGGAAAATAATATGACAGTATGCAGGAAGTTACACAGCTTTCTGCCAAAGAAACGTTTATGAGTAGGAAAGGTGGCAGAGATACTAAGTGCTCACAATCTACTTCATGTTAGTAACATCTGGATAAGGACTGAAGGTATTTGTACCTGTCACTCTACTCCAATTTTAGAACCATAGAATTCAAACAAGTCTTGAACCAAAATGATTCCAAGATCAATTCATATTACACAGAAATATCCAAAATGAGCAACAACTTAAAAACACTCAATGCTGAAAGAATGTTTCAAAAGGAAAGTGAACTTTGAAGAAGGCAGCTCCAGTCAACTCTAGCAACAAGGGTCTGTCAAATTACACATCTTTCCTACTGTAACCAATTAATATTTTAATAAAATTCACATCAACAGAAAAAATAGAAAAGAGTGTTTTATGGGGAGTAAGGTGAATATGTTTATTGCAAAGTTAACACTGAGGATGTTTTTGTTCTGGCTTTACAATAAAATTAATCATCTGTGTTATTGACTGACTCTGTAGTCACTGGGTTTTTACTCATTTTAGTACCTTGCACCCTACTACACAGACAGGTCACTTCAGGTTTTACTATTTGATAAAGTTCATATCAGAAAAAACATTATTAGAAATTCATTGAAGGAATTTGTAATATGTGGCTATGAGAATTAAAGTATCTAACTTGATCTGCAACATTGCATGGAAAGAAAAGAAGTACAACAATATCTATTAATGTGTCTGCCCTGCAAATAAAGGAAACTCAGTGTCTTTTAAAGATCTTCTAGTATTGAAAGAAATTCAAGCTTACTGGAATAAAATGAATGTTGCTATGATTTATATTATTACATTTATAGACACAGTTACTGTGTTGAGATAAGAAAAACAAAGGATAAGGAGTTATAAACCTGTTTTTTTGAATACATGTTAACTACATGTTTATTACACGTTTATTACATGTTTCTTTGAAATAATTCTATAATTTCCAACATGTTCAGTTTAGTGGATAATTTTTGTAGGATTACAGGATGTAAAAGGGAAAGAGAGAACACACATTGGATTTGCTACATTTTTGTCTCCTGTGACTCTGCTGATACCTGCAAAACCATTTACCTCCTGAAGCATTAATCAGAAGACTGTTGAAGCTGCCTTAACTTCCACTAAAAATACCAAAAGGCAAATTTGGATATAAGAGCCAGCATCACTCTACATGAACTCCCCAACTCATCAGTGGCCTAAAGAACTCTTGTCTGTTTGGGGAGGTTTATGCTCTTTTCTGCCAAGAGACATGCAAATAAGTACCCTTTTAGAGGGCATTTAATTCTTCTTGAACAGACATGATCTGCTTTTGAAACAGGTATCTCAAATACTAACAGGTGTATATAAAGTTACTAAGTAGCTCAAAATCAGTAATTAGTGCCCAGAATTAAGTATTATAGAACAGCTTACTTAATTTTTTTTTAAATTTAGCTGAATACATAGCGCACATTCTCAAATGCAATATCATTTCTATTCTCTTTGAAACACATAGCTTCAAAAGCTGGCTTCTGGCCGGACATGAAAAATGGACAACAATTGTAAATTTTTTCAAAATAAAAAGTAACAGTTGACCTTTTCAAAGTTGCAGGGCTATTTCTAACTGGTGTAGAGGGATCTGCACTAACACAGAGTTTTTACTACTGGACTAAGACAAAGAAAGAAACAGTTAACATATACTTACAGTATTTTCTTTGGACATTCTTCTCAGTCAAACCACTTCCATTTATTTTTCATATACTTACTTTGAACTCCATGGGAGCGAACTATTTTCCAGGTTTCCGAGGCTGCCTCTTTCACATCCACTTGGTAGTGGTGGATGGGCACACCTCCATGTGAATCTGGCTTATTGAACGAAACCTTGGCACTGGTTTGTGACAACTCTAAAACTTGTACTCCGTATGGATTTGATGGCACATCTGAAGAAATACAAACACAGTTTAAAAATCAGCAGAAACTAGACAGACCAAAGCAGCTGATAATCTACCCACAAAAGTCTCCTTAGAGTTTTCAAGGGAGAAAAAATTAATATTGAATATGGTGCAATAATATTTGTGTTAGATAAACAACTTAAGCTTTCTATTACAGAGCTGTAAGAAAACCCCATTCATTTCCTTGTACAATTAATTACTGCAAAAAAATTTTCCATTTTTTCCTTTCTTTTACAATATGATCTTTTTTAATAGTTAATTAGATAGTTTAGATAGTTAATTAATTAGATAGTTAATTAATAGTTAATAGAAAAATGTAAGAGATCAGTTTTTTGACTGTATAATTATGTAAAAGAGAACAACACACTTTTTATCAAATTTAGCGAAATGAAGTTACAGCTAATTAGATCACTCAGAGCCTAAATTCTTTTCAATAAGCTTATGACAATGAACCTTATAAATAATTTGGCCATTTTATGGAATTCTGAAACACAGCTGAAAACATGAATCTCTTTTTTCTTTTTTTCAAAGACTGGATTTCAAGCTACTAAGAAAATATGTTAATGGAAGGTTTCATATCCTGTGCTCAGCTCAAGAGCAACCTAATTTGCAAATTAGGTTGAAACAAACATTTTCTCTGAAATAAAAAACAAGAGTATATCTTTCAAAGTAGAAAAGATCTATGAAAACAAAGCAGATGTTTGTAGGTGTTGAAATGCTACATATGAAACAAAAGCAAAAAATAACACTGGGGTCAGTACCTCTTTAAAAATAGAAATATTACTTTATGTTTTACAATTTGTGATCAAACACATAAAAGTCAAAAGAATAGCTCTTCTAATTGTCCTACATTTTAGAGAGTTATGACTATTAAAAGTGATATTGAAAATGATAGGAAGAATTTTAATTCTGTGGACAAAATACCAGGGTTTTGAAACACTATTAAATTTTTTTTTGATCCATCTGAAAATGATCTGCATACCTTCTTCCAGATTAGACATTGCTTTTGTCTCCATGTTATAAAATAAATTTTTGTAAGGACATGTCAGAATTTGAGCCAAAGTCTGTAATTTGGTTAGTGGGTAATGAACCATTTATATAAAATATTGTCTGTATTTAAAGGCTGTCAGACAGTTGTGAATAAAAAGAAATTAATCTTAGCTTCACCCAGCACTGGTACTTGAATGAAAATGAGACAAAAATTTCTACAAAATATTAAAGAACAGATTTAATGACATATTCAGTCACAAATTCTCAGGAAAAGGACACTACCAAATCTCATTTAAAGGGGTTGATTTGTATAACCTCTTAATTATCAGAAACTTAATATTTTTTTTCAGAAGAACATCTCTGTCAGCTTCCAGACTTGAGTGTTTTTATGCAAATATCATACCTCTTACAGCTGGCACTTTTGATTCCAGGTCTCCTGAAACTTCCAATACTTGGTGTTCATTGGGTTAGAACCAGCTTAGATTTTGTTTATATGGATTAGAAAGTTGTAATATCTTAACTAAAAGACACAACTATGTGAATCCATGACATCACAGATTTTAGTAGAATTCAAATCTCAGCTTGAGGGATTCAAATCCTTTCTTATTCCAGAAAACAATTACCAGGATACAGGATTTTGCAAGAAATTTTCACATTTCTTAGAAAGGGATTTAAGATTTGTGATCAGATAGAACATGACCAAATGTAAACAGTCTGCTATGAATCCATGAAAACACAGACCTGGATTTTGGATCGCTTTCTAAATGGATCAAAAAGTTGGGGGTCTTTAGAAAAAAGAAATTATGTTTAAAAAACATACAGACTAGTTTTTTTCTGTGACCGCATAGAAGAATAAATTATATGATTGCATGTTAAGTCGGTATTCACCCCAAAATCAAAAGAGGATGAGGATTAGAACCAACTTGTGACTAATCCCTTTCCTTCAGATTCTCCTTAGAGCTGAGAGAAATACTTATTTTTTTCCCCAACAAAGTCATTAAGTACATAAGCACCATTCTGTGCACAGATGTCTTCTCCTGAGCTCAAATGGCAGTTCTGGGAAGAGTGGGGAAAATAGAGTGTAAAAATCCCAGGAAAGCAATCCAGGACAGCCATACCTAAGCAGAATAGCACTCTATGGGTCATGTGGATACCATCACTTGGGAAGATGAATATCAATACTCAGTACTGGAGATGAATGCTCTTTGGATTCAATTGCAAGCTAAAAGCTACTGTGGATACCTACAGTATTAAAAATAGCTTCTAGACTTCTGAAAATTCTTTTTCTCTTGTTAAAAGTGTTCAAAATAAACAAAAAAACAGAGGACAAATGAATATCTGATTTAATTCATACTATTTTTATGTTAGTTTTTGGATTATATTTTTAATAAGGCAATTCCCTAGTGCTTTTGTCTGCATCAAAATAATTGCTTGTGTATGTTATGAAACAAAAATGTGTTATTTACATATCCACTACACTGTTCTTGACTTTCCAAATGTTAAGGAGATCTCTCTTCCTTGTGTGTTAATGCCTGTGTGCAGATAACTATAATAAGCATGGCACAGGGAAGATGAAATCCTTCAGGAAGAACCTTCTATTTGCTACTGCAGATTCAAGTATGATTTCTGCCAGAGGAAGATATGATTCCAGTTGATAATAATAATTAAATGAAGCTCCTTTGAAAACCTAGTGTGATATTTTGTTTAACTAAGCACAATGCAGTATGTTTAGAACTCATTGAAGTGTAAAATACATCCATACTACCATTTAAATATGTGTCTCACATTGCAAGCCCCCCACACGTGCAAATAAGTTTTATGCAGTTTTCAAAGTTGAACTATATCAGTTTTGAGGGAGTGAATAACCTGAAGAAAATACAGGAGGAGACACATTCCTGGTGAAAACCAAACCAAATACTAGCAATACCACCAAGATATAATAAAATACCTACTATTTCCAGATAGGCAGATCCGTAACTTATTTCCCCAAAGAAGATCAATAACAGTATAAAGAACTGAATCTAATTCTGCAGTTCTCTAATGAGTAAGAATTTGATGAAGCAAGGTATACAGCCTTCTGGTCCTGATCCAGCTAAACATACCTGCATTTGAGCTGTCCCCTGTCAGCTACAATTACTTGGAGCATTGCCGTGATTTTCATGTTAGAATTGCAAGGCTTTGGGATCAATGTTTAGCAGGAGTGAAGAATAATTTGCAATGTTATGTACTCTGAAGTCTGTGCCTGGAAGGATAGAGCTGTGGATTTTTCTTGGTTTTTTTTCCTTCTAAAACCGAGCAACAAAATGAATCTTAGAGAAGGTTAGCTACAGGCAGTGATTGCTAATTCATATACTATTGTAGATAAAAGTTGAAGAACTAAGTAGTAGAAAAAGGAAGGGATTTACTTTCTGTGATTTAAAGATCACTTAGTGATAGCAAAGATTCAAGAATACTTCCTTAGAAGTCCCACTGCTATCTTATTTTTTCATTATACTGCTGTCAAAACAAGAGATAATTCATCACATATTCAGCCTTTAAATGAAAGACAGAAAGTCCCAACAAGTGTCAGACACTTTGTCAACTTCATCTTCTTTCCACAGCTCCTATTTCTCTGTTCAATATGTGACTATATTAATGTATGATGTTAAAGAATTATGAGGAGCCAATTTAATCTTGATTTCTGTCTCAATCCTGGTTTTTAGAGGCATGTAGGGGAGAGGATACACATGTTGCCACTTGACAGAGACAACTAGGAGAAAGCCTTGTCTCTAGGAAGACTTTGCCTGGTAACCATCTCACACTTCACATGGGATAGGCAGTCAGCAGGAAACCACCAAGGACACTGTAGTCCCCAGAGAGATTTGTCCCATCAGATGGTCAAAGGTCTTCAGCAATAGACTGCAGTGGAAGGTTGGACTGGGCCAATGGCCTCCTGAAGCAGGCAGACTTTGGGAGGGGCCAGGGGGTATAAAACTGCACAATAAGCTCTTGGGAGCTTTCTGAGACTTGTTTTTTGGCTGGAGGTTTTTCAGCTTTGGGCTTAGTGACTGGGGCTTTTTGTGTCTTGGTTTTTTTTGGAGATTTTTGAGTCTGGGGGCCTTTTGGATCTTATTTTTTTTTGTTTTGGCTCCAGTTTGCTAAGGTTGGCTTCTTGCCCTGGCCCCAGCCTGCCTTTTGGCTCTCCTGCCCTTGCTGGCTCACGTCTGTCCTGCCCAATGTCCTGCCTGCTTTGCCCCCACGTCCTTGCCTCTGGTGGTAATGCCTGCTTTGTGTCTGTCTCCCCTATCTCTCTCTCTCTTCCACCTACTCCTCTGCCTCCTTTTTCCATTTTCCTTCCTCTTGTCTTTTCTAGCCCTCTTTAGTAGGGCAACTCATTTTTTGTTTGTTTGTTGTTACCAATAAACAGTTCCCAGGTACAATGTTGTCTTGGTTGACTTAATTTCATTCTAGACCATCTATTTTTAAAATAAATCCTTGCAGTTTCCCACAGTGGAATGCAACAAGAATCAAATAAAATCAAATACTATCCCCAAACAATAAGTGTAAAATTGCATCTCATCTATTTTGTACTCAGCATATAATGCTGGTTTGCACAAATGGGCTTTGTGATATAAAGGCCTAAGTAGAATTGGTTTGATTCCAAACACAGTACCACAGCTGATAGGGAAACATGCGCAGAATTATGAGTTCATATTTCTCTCCACTGATGTGTAAAGTCTTCTACAACTATGACCAAACTTGTTCAATAAATGACCACTTTTTATCACTGGGAATTTTCTTTTCAAGCTATTTTTTTGATAGCTTTATGGAAGAAAATAACTCCCTCTCAGAGTTTAGCAGTCCTTGTATAAACAGAGAAAAGGAAGTGATTCTGTGAGAGTGGATAGTGGGCTCTGAGATTGATCTTCCAGTCAGCCCTCATCTCCTGTCTCTTGGCAGTATGTTCCTACTGCTGTCCTCCAGTTTTTCCTCCCTCTGTACATCTGGCATATATATTGACTGAAAATAACTATGTCTAAATGCTGAATCTAAATAGCACCAGGACCTTGGCAAGGAAAGAGATGAGGCTGGAGACTAGACTTCTGGAATCAAAAATCTATGAAATAGCTTGTGCTTGTACATCCTTAGAGTGGATAAAAAGCTCAGTATTAGATCTACATATTTTTATTTTGACAAATCTTTGAGAGTTCTGGAAAAATAAACATTTGGTTAGTAAAAAAGACCACAGCTAGCAAATAAATACATACATAGTAAATTAAAATAAGACACATGCACACAAAGCAAAACAGTGCTGCCATGTTGATAATTTCATACCTATGCTAATTGAAAATATGTTGTTGTTTGGTTAATTTTTTAATAGAAATCCTTTAGCTGATGCTGCTATTATGTGAATGGCAAGTTTTAGAACAGCAAGGTAGATTTTAGGTCTGCCCATATTTTTGTGGGCAAAAATGGGCTTTTGGCAGAGTATGATGTTCTTTTTCACTCATACTATTCACCAGGGAAAATGAAAACCTACTTAATTTCTTTTTACCTGCATGTAAATGCAAATACTTGGTGAAAAAAGGAACATCCATTAACCAGCAGCAAAGTGCCAGCATCAAAACTACAGATGGGTAAATTTCTAAATTTGATTTTGTAGTCTTTTTTCAGTTGTCAATCAGTCTCTTCATATTTTATGCATGACTTTATTCCATAAAACACGTTAAAGGATGCATTTTCTGTGAAGCTCAATTATGGTCTGTCCTATGTCTTCATTTGCTTTTGTTGTCATTATTTCCAATCTTCACTGACTTTCTGTGTGCACAGGATGCTTAAAGAATATCTAATTCAATAAAGTAATATAGGAGTTCTGAGTATCTAATGACATCATTGACTTTTTGTTTCTTAATTCCCAGTAATATTCCTGTAGAAAGGAAAAAGATAAATCATACAGCTGAAGGCCAGGTTGGGCAGGATGCTGAGCACCCTGATGCAGTGAAAAGTGGGCCCACAGCAGGACTTTTAAACCCTATCCCATCCCAGAATAAAAGGAAGGGGAAAGGAAAGTCTAGGAAGAGTAAGACTATGAGGTCCTTAGAGGTGAATCACAGTTGACTTTTTAGGGTTTTAGATTCAGCTCAGCTATACATCCAGCTATGGAGAAAATCTACACTAATATTTAAAAAAAAGAGAAACCTTAAAAATTCTCATTTAGTTCTGTGTCACAATCCTAAAATTTACCATTTTAAGATATTAAATTGCCTGTTCCAATAACATAGTCCTAAACTACTGATGACCATGTGACTTTCTATTTACCTACACAAAAAAATTAAAATAATTATACTGAGACCTCGACAAAACAGAAGAATGCTTTTCTAGTTCATAGTGGCTCCCTGCATAGTGATATTTTACATAAACTATGCATAAACTAGATTTGGACAAATCTGTGCTCAGCTCAGGCTCACAGAGCCATGGCGACAACCTGCCAAACTGATTTGGCTTGCCAAAATTTAAGCCTGACTGAGATTCAAACCAGTGTGTAAGTAAAGTTCTAAAATACAAGTTGTGGCTGTTGTGCTGACACGAAGCAACTAATTTGTAGTGGCAAAAGTGATTGTGGTTCTTTTCACATTCTATGTGTTACTCACAGAACATTTTAAAAACTCAGGTAATGAAAAAGGAGGTCACGCACGTGGTATTTTTAAAAGTTGATCACCACAGCAGTCAGGTCATAGGCACGTCTGATTAAGCTTTCAACAAAACTCAGAAGTTTTCTAAGCAGGCCAGCACCTTCCAGAATGAAATCTCAAATACTCTGCAGCTTTTCAGTTGCTTTGAAAGGTTTGAATGGAATTCAGTCTGATTCAGCAGCTCTGTATAATCTGAGTGAGCAGTTATGGTTTTTCTGTCACACAAATATGGCTGTAAATTGCACATCAATTCTGAAAGAAATATTTCTTTTTAAAATCATCAATAAGTCTAATTTCTTAAGGAAGGCAACAGGAATAAAGATAATGGAATTTTGACAGCATGGTAACTTTCTAAGTAGCAGTAAATGAATAAAAAAAGGTAGTTTGATTGTGCTGAAATCTCGCAAAGCAGAAAATGGAACAAAACATGAAGGAACAAGTAATTCCTGCAGAATTTAAGGAGAAAACTATTCAGTAAAAGGATCATTATTTGGGATCAAATTTACCCTAGCAGCATACTTTACTTAATACTGTCTCCCAGCTAGGAATTTTATTTATTTTTCCCTGACAGAGCCTTTGTAAAAAGTATTCTCTGTCCCAGCATTTGTATTTACAATCAAAGCCAGGAGGCAAAGCAGGCTGCATTGAAATGCATGAAATGATTTTATAGGCTTTAGTATGGAAAATATCAATCATTAGGCCTTCTTATCAACCAGAGTGAAGCCACCAAGGTAATAAAACTAGGGAGAAAGCAGCATTTGATATCTTATACCTTATACATTAATTATTATTGTGGTTTTATCCTCTGTGTCCCTGATTATTTTCCATTTCCAGCTGATGCCTGGATCCAGAGTTAAAGTGCAAAACCTGTAACAGTGAATTACGTTCGGGGTTTTATTCTAAAACCAAAGATATTAAGAGGTAAATGCTAAAAATATCAATCTTTCAGGATATTATGCATAACAGATAGTGCATAGTAGTGCACAGTGACACCCCAAATCCAGTTTTCCAGCCCTGTTCATTATCACTACTAAAAACTTGCTTTTCTTTTTTTTTTCTATTTTATGCATTTATTATCATTCTCTAGAATATTTCCATACAGCTCATGCTTTACATGATCTCTTCCCATAACTCTGTTTATCCTAATTCCCCTTTTTATGCTTACAATCACAATACATATTTTTTTAAGTTTTCATCGAGTTTTCTGAAGAATTGGCTGGAAAAAAAAAGCAAAAAATTGCAGCAGTAGAGAATATTAATCGGTTTAAAAAAACTCAAACTGTTAACATTTCTGATGTAGTTGTATTAAAAAGCAAAAAAAATTATCATAGTTTATTTGTTTGGTTTTTTTTTGCATTTCCAGGACTTCTCATTTGACTTGTCATTTGAAATAAAATGACAAAATATCATGTCATTTTTCAATAAACTTTCTGTGTTAATTTTCTTTATTAAAATTGGTTGATTAATAAATTATAAAAGCAGGGGATATATACATAGCTAAAATAATCATGTAATATCATGCGTTGTGCTGAGATGTTCTGCAAAGCTAAGGAAAAAAACCCCAAAATTCTGGAGTATTCTGTTGAAATGCTCTCCCAAATGTATACACATTTATGAAAAAACAGCACATAGTGGTGACATCACCATTGTCTCATTATTTTTTCTCCTGAGAGGGAAGACACTAGAGAGATGCAAGTGGGGATTTTCCTCCCTTTCCTATTAATTATGTTTATAGTAGTCAAATGTAGCTGTCAAAGTAAGATCACACCACAGCTAACACCCAAAAATAGTTGTAAAATGAAGTCTAATGGATCTTCTAGATGATTTAAAATCACGTTTCATAGAAATTTGAACCCCACTTTTCCTATTTTAGGAAGATCAATACTTTTCATGGTTCTTCAAAACCAAAAGATATAGTAGGAATGTGTGCTAGTATCTTTCAGAGATGATGGGGAAAAGTTTCAAAACAGTGTAAAAAGTCTAAGAAAACTATTATTAAGTAGTAGGTTTTATAATTCCTGAGACACCCAAAGAAAGTAATTGCCCTGTGGAGCAAAAATTCTCAAATAGCAGCAGGCCAGGTCAGAGAGCTTCCCTGTGACTGGATGTGCAAACTTCAGCAATGCTCCCCGAAAAGAAGTCTTCTTGTTAGGAGTCCAAAGTGTTTTTTTCATATAGTAAAACAAACAAACAAACAAACAAAACCCCCCAAAAAACCCCAAAAAGGAAAAAGGAACTAGACAAAAACTTACAACTAAAACATTCATAATCACTTGGAATATGTGCCCTAATTGAAAAAGAATAAATATATTTATATATAGTGTTAGTCCATTCCACAAGAAAATATATTTAAAAGCACTGCTAAGAAACTCTCATTTGGTCTCAGTAAATTTCTGCCAAAGAAAAAACAGTCAAATTTTTCTATTTGCCTGAACAATAGAAGGACATAAAAATATTCAGATATTCTGTAACAATAGGGTGTAGAATATCTCAGGGCTTAAATTATTTCAATCTATCATTCCAGTCAAATTCTGCTTTTAAATAACTAAAAGTGCAAATGGAGATAGAAATTCTTTGCTGATGTATTTCAGTCTTTCGTCATTGTTACTTTTTCAAGAAAATATGAGGGAGAAAAAGGAAAAAAAGAATTTTCTAATTCCTTCTTACTTTTACTGCCTGCAAACCGTATGTCTCTGCTGAAGTAATAAAAATACATGTTTATAAATTTAGGATATAGTAAGAGCTAAGGAAAAAAGGTTAGACTCTTTTTTTTTTTTTCAAGTTTCAGAAGGCCTTAAAATTAAATGAAAAGAAGATTCATATTCTGAGGGAATTGGTTTATTTTACTTTATATTGAAGCTCAGCTCTTAGATAATTAAATTATCTGCAAACAGTCCATGGAATAAAATAAACAGAAGATGTCTGAACTTAATGTTGATTAAAGTAGAAAAAAAAATTTAAAGAGAAAGAAACAAATTTTTAACTTACCAGCTTGACCAAGTGTATACTCCTGATATCTTGTTCCTATTCTGTTCGTGGCTGTACAATTATACCGTCCAAAATCACTGTCAGACGTGGGAGCGATCTTTAAAATGAATACAGTTTGTAAATATTAGTTACTAATTAAATATATATTTTTTTAAAATCAGAAATTCAAGTAAGTTCTTCTTAACCAATATGCAGAGGTGTTCTTACTTCAACATATCTAGTATATTCTCCAAATACAGACCTAAATACTAATTTTTCCCATGTTTGACTCCCCTTCACAACTTCAAATGAGGAAATCTTGTAATGGAAAAGAGTGACATTGTTCATCTTTATAATTTCACCTTTAAACAATATTTAGTAAAACAAATCAAATAAAAAAACTAATAAACTTTTTATGAATACCAAGCACCTACCAGGCAGTCACTTTAATTTTCAGTCTTAGTTTGATAGTTTAGTCTTATATCTATTTATGGATTTTTTTACTTCCAAGAAATGCAAATTAAATTTTTGCTGGGTGCAGTTGAAAAACTGAGCATAAAATCATTCAAATAATGTTTATTTTCTAACAATTTATAAGAAATGAGTAGATATATCAGTTCATATATAGTTTTTTATTGTTTTATTCCTTTTTTTGGAGTGTTACTTATTAAACCGTAGGGTTTAGCCTTAAGTGCACTCTACAGTACTTGCAGTGATGCCAAACTGAGGACAAAATTATATTCTGCCACCACACTGATTTCCATTTGAAATCTTACCTCTAGAATCAGCTTTCTTCCCGTACTGTAGGTCTTCAAATGAGTTGTATTTTTTACAGGTAAAACTAATTTTCCTCTTTTCCACTGAACTGAGGCAGATGGATTTGCCAACACTTCACAGCTTATATTGATGGGATTGCCTTCCCAAGAGTAATACATGGTTTGATTTGACACAAATGTTGGAGCATCTGGAAAAAGAAAGTAATGCACAAGTTCAATAACTGCTTTAGTAAAACAAGATGTATACCCGTATCCAAGTTCCATATTCACTGAGAAATTTCATTTGATTGTTGTGTCAGTTTGCTACAGAACATGGAAGTATTAGCATTCAACCTTGAGTTTGTTGGGCTTTTATCTTGGTAAGCTTCTCCTCTCCTAAACGGTTTCAGCTGAACTTCTCGGGAAAGAGAATACCTGTTAAATGTATTTAATATTAAGCAATCACCGGCCCTTGAAAGACACCCTCTCAGAAATGAGGAAGAGTGTTTCTTCTTGAGGATGATAAACTCTTCAACCAGACCCTCAAATGACAAAGGGAGGTGACCTAAAAACATGTATTGTCTGTTCATGTGCTGATTTTATAGTGTCTTTTGCTATCAAGAAATTACATTCACTCCTCAATTTTTTTTGTGCTATGGCTTCATCCATTTTTGACCGGAACTTTATTATACTTTATGAAATCTTTCCAAACAGAGATGTTTATTTGTGGAAATAAAACTTTAAAAAATAGTAAAAGAATACAAAAAAATGTTACAATGTATTCTACCTACTGTGAAAAATAAATTGTGTGTGCATTACTTAGGACAATCTTTATATGAGTTCCTTATGAAATTATCAATCTACAGCCAAGGAAAAGGATGGTGTGTTTTTCTTACAAACCTGACTGGCTTGTAATAAATGGCTGCATAAAACATATACCAAACACTGAGTCTGACACAGAGGAAATTGCTGGTTTGCAAACTAACTGTGATCTTCAGACCGCAGTGCCACTAAGTGACAAGACTTATCTCTTCTACTCACTGTTTCTCTGGAGAGCAGGAAGTTTAGTGATCTCTATAAAATAAGAGGGAGTAGCCCTTTCCCTCTTCTTCTTCTGTCTTGGATGAACAGTGTTTTTTTTCCATCAAATACTGATTTATGTTATTTCCTAATTTCATCGTTATTATCTTTTTACAGTATTTTTTAAAAATTATTTTTTCTAGGAAACTCCCTTAGTGTTTTAATTCCATAAGAGAATTATCTGTTATAGCTGTTGCAATGGTATATCTTTCAATATCCAAGATACACACATATATATACATATATATATATATATATTTGTTTTGATAAATAGCTCCTAAATGTTTCTATGTGTGTCTCTGGAAAATCTATCCTAGTCCTCTCACATATAACTTAGTTTTAGGCAAGAAAATTCCTAATAGGTCTATCAGAAACCAGAAACCATCTTTAGTAAAGTAAAATTTAGCTTCAGAAATGGTTAAAAACAACTGGTTTTTTTCTTCTTATTTTTTTTTTTCCCTGAAGTGCGCATTTTCAACTTCTTCCTGTTCGCCTCTGTCAAATAACATAACTTTTTGGTGACATATGCTGCTGCTGCATGCAGGCATACAGGCTCTGAGTAAAAAGAACTGTTATCAATAGAAGTTTTAAAGCACAGATCAAAGCTGCTACATTGCTCAAGGCCAGCAGCATCTCCTTTAGTAACTGTTCAGCCCTTATTTTTTCTAGAAAAACAAGCATTTTCATGTAAATAAGTAAAGCTTGCCTGGCTATGAATTTATTTATGGGATATAGGAACTCATCTTTCTGCTCCAAGAGTTTTATTAAGTAATTCTAGTGATCTTGATTTTCACAGACCTTTAAATACCCCATCTTTCAGCAGCCAAACAGTTTAATGCAAAGAACAGACTATCAAAGAGTCTTCAGAGTGTGACATCTCGCACTAGTGGAGAATATGAAGAAAAAAGAAAACTGCATAATCGTGTTTAGCTATAGTCAAGAATCTCAGAATACCAAGGTTCAGAGCCTTGTCTTTTCATCTGGAAAAGAAGTTCATGGTGGGAATCACATGTAGGAAAACTCTGCGACCTTATTTCTGCATGCTCAATAGATAGGTCAATAGCATGTTCAACAAATAGATTGGAAGTCTCATTACAGTCTTTGTGAGGTTCCAAATATGGTTATTTCACAAATTTTATGTAAACATGGTCTTCCAATGTGCAATTTCTCACAATAAGTTCACTTCATTTATGAACACTAACATGAGTGTTGAAGATTAAAAGATACTCTGAATTTGAGAAATCCTCCTTCCTAGATAACATTATGTGGTTTGATGCTCAATACACGTGTGGCAAACTCATATCCTATTTTAAGACTTACAAGTGAAAAAATAGTGTACACTTCTATACTGCAAATAAAAGCATTTAAGAGAATAGAGACTTCCAACTCAGACTTCTCTCTCTTCTAAAGGTAGATTTTGGATGCCCATAGAACCTATTTGTTGATATTTTAAAAGAACGGGTGAGTTGTGGACTGCCATCTCTACAAAACTACAGGTATTAACAGTCACAAACACAATAAACCACAAATAGAATTAAAAGTCTCTCAAATAAAGATATATCCTGAAGTAAAGAACTCACAATTGCAAAGCATCCCCCTCAAAAAAGAGCTTTGTAATTTCCCTCTCAAAAAGCCTGTGCACAAAGGCTTTGCAGCTATTTCCCCAGCAGTCAAGAGTTCCAATATACAAAAAGAAGAGGACTGTCTTAATGACTCAATTCAGAGAAATTATCTTAAGACAGATGATTTTTGATTTCCTACTCAGGAATAGATCAAGATGCCTGGAGTGATGCTTTACAAAAAAAGAATATAATTCTAGAAATAATTTTCTTTTTACAGTACAAAAACAAAAATAAAAAATTACATTTCTTATGAAACTAAAAAATTGAATGGGAAGGGAATAATTTGTTTATGAAGAGAACTTGTTTTTTCTTGTATGTTCTTCATCACTAACTGCTGTTTAATATGCTTAAATGGTTACGGAATTAGTATTTATCAAACATAAACACACATTATGTTTAATATAAAATAATCAGGAAAAGTAACAAACCTTAAAGCCAAGCCTTTGAAAACATCATTCTGACTATTTTATATGTCTACAAAACCAGATCCCACCTGTTTTATAAAATAACTAACCAACAAATTACATCAATAACCAGAATATTTATCAAAAAGTTCTATCAATTGAAAATAAAGTAAAACAAAGTAGAAATGAGAAGGTGGTCCTATGAAAGGATCTTTAAATGTAATATATGTATTGTTAAAAAAAAAAAGATTCAATGGAAATCAGTTAGAAAATTGGAAACACTAAAAATAATAATGTACTCTGCTTAGCTTGTATGTAACTGAGAATTAATTTACACTTGACAAAATTCAATGCAGGGTGGAAATAAACTGTTTCTTTTAAGGTTTTTTACATAAAGTAAAAAGTTAAGATGACATACTAGAGTTCTAAATAGATAAGGAGAAGTAGGAGCTTGAATACAGTCTGTTAAAAAAAAACCAAAAAAAACCAACCCTCATGGT
>VYXF01010196.1:49423-66479 GCA_013397295.1 Polioptila caerulea | reverse complement strand
TTATATCTGAACTTTTAGCACTTTACTGAAAACAAAACAAAACCCATCAAAAATTTACAAAATTTACCATTGATATTATTTAATAGATGCACACAATATCATAGCATAGCTCAGGTTGGAAAGGACCTTAAAGATCACCCAGTTTCAATCCCCTGCCACGGACAAGGAACCTTCCACTAGACCAGGTGTCTCAGAGCTTTATCCAGGCTGGCCTTGAACACTTCCAGGGACGGGGCAGCCACAGCTTCTCTGGGCAACCTGTTCTAGTGTCTAATCACCCTAAGTGTTAAAGAAAAAAAAAAAAAATTCTTCCTAAAATCTAGTTTCTACTAACTCTCAGTTTAAAACCATTGTCCTTGCTAACATTACAGATAAAAATTCTCTCTCGTAAGCCCCCTTTGCACATGGAAAGGCTGCAAATGTGTCCTCAGAGCCTTCTCTTCTCCAGGCTTATCAACATCAAGTCTCTCAGGCTGTCTCCATAGCTGAGCTGCTCAAGCACTCTGATCACCTTCATGGCCCTCACCTGGACCTGCTCCAACAAGTCCATGTCTTTCTTGTATCTGGTGCCCCAGAACTGGATGCAGCACTGCAGGTGGAGGTCTCACACAAGGTGGGTAGAGGGGTACAACCACTTCTCTCGACCTGCTGGCCACGGGGCTTTGGATACAGCCCAGGATGTGATAAAGTTCATAGGGTTTTAAGGTTCAACTATGTAAGACCTAATATCATTTCAGAGATATGAGGCAATCCAAATGAAAAAGATGCCTTGAAGGAGCAAAGAATATATCACACACATATAAAGCTAAAACAAACTATTCTATGGGTGTACAATTCTGTAAGAAATTATAAATTTAGAAAGGCATTATAAAGTAGTTAATGTTTTGGCACCAGCATCAGCTAAACTTAAGCTGATACTTTTCCCAAGCAAGAGAAAAACCAACAGGTCATCACTCCAATTAGAATGAGCTCTGGATAATCTGCGTAAGAAGATTGTTTAAGAGAAGGAGTTCTGACCTGAAAGCTGTCTTTAGCACTTAGATATCCTTGTTAGTTATAATGTCCAGGAACAGTGACTCAACAACAGACTAATACATCACCTGCCTTGTCCAGAAAGTAATTAAATGAAGGATGACAAAGATCCAGCTCTGGTGTATGTCTGGTATCATAAACAAAATTAGATACAACGAATTACCTGATTCAGGACATGTGTCCAGACAACTGTAACAGAAAACTGGTGTGCAGAATCAGATTTGCACTTCTTAATTTAAGAACATAGCTTTTCAAACTTTTGGCTATTTGTTCCCCTGGAGCATATAATAAAAATATGTGACAGATTGTCAGGTCTTAGACTCTGGGACATTCCCTACAGTATATTATTGGAAACCTAGCTCTAAAATGATTAATGTTGGCATAAGTTTCCCATCATCAAGGACTTTAATAAACCACATCCTCTGGCAAATCTAGTACTGTCCTTGCCATCGATCCTGTAAAAGTGCCTCAATTTTTTGTAACTCTGCCACAATTTAGTTAACAGCCATCTATCTTTCTCTTATATTTTCTTCCTCATACCTTTTTCAGTAGTTAATATTTTAAAATGAATAGCTCTTCCTTGGATACAAAGTAGAAGAACCTCCATAGACAAGTACAATAACAGTCACACATTCATTTGCAAGAAGAATTTATATTATAAAGACTTCAAAAATGTGGTTAGGTGACTATATTTTAATCTATAATAATTCTTAAAAGGAACACAGGAATTGGATAGCTTTAGAATTACTAACTTTCACTTTACTGCTATAACAATCATGTGGCTGTAAGGAAAAACATCCGAGACCCACACAGGAAGATTCCAAATAGAAAAGCAAATGAAACTCATCATATATTGGTTTTAAATTGCCATGATTATTAGCTAAAACCAGAGGGGTCTTTTTTTCAATGCATGATTTCAAAAGTTCTCAGAGGTACGTGTTTCTTTCAAAACAAGTGCTGAAAACACCACAATTTCTCTAAGACTTCCTTTCCCCTGCCCCATTCTCTTGGTTCCTGTCAAAATTCATTACAATATGACATTAATGTTCAATAGTATGATGCACTATAGACTGATTCTACCCTTATGAAGAGTAAGAACCTCCTCCTACTGGCAAGCAGTACTAGCTCCTGGGATATTGGTACCTTGACTGGGATATTATTTTTAATATGCTAACACTGTACCATTTGCTCCATTTCCATAAGATACTTTTTGCTAGATGCAAAGAATGTTGATAATTGCACATTAAATAATGGGGGGTAATGAAAGCATGTGCAGCTCAGGTGCTTGGTGCTGCCAGAGTTGCAGAAATTCAATGTATCTATTTTTCTTTGAATTTCACTTGACATTAAAGAATTGTATTTGTTTTTACTTTTAAAAAAACCCAAAACAAACACAAAAGCCAAACTAAAGCCCCAAGAAATTTTAATTTCTTGAATTGAATAATCTGAATTGATACATCTCTCTAAAATTACCTACACTAGTTTAAATTAAGAGAAGAAATTATAAAGAAAACATAGCTAGGTAAAATAAGCTAAGCCTGCCACTACTGATGTATAAAAAAAACTCTTTACATATGTCTATTAATCATTTTGTATGCCTGTAAATCACCAACACTGGCCATCAGATCTAGGACAGGAAGACAGATCCATCACACTAATAGCAATTTTCACTTTAGTAATAAAATTATTAGGTGCTGCCTATTGTTAACACATTATTCTCAAATGGTGCCAATTTGGACCAAATTTTCAATTGTAACATGTATTCCAGGACAGAATTACTGGAATAATTTAGTATGGCCTGACTTCTCCATCAAATACTAGATTACATAATTGTCTAATAGACAAAGTGAAAAACTGCAATGGTTTTCTCAAATCATGATCCTAACCCCATCTTCCTTCCCATCCTACATGTCACATTTTCAGAACAAAATCCAGCCTTTACCTTCCATGTTTTCCTACCTGTCACCCTTACCTCCACAACACACCTCCTTATTGATGTCATTCCTCCATTCCCTAATGTCTGTCTCTCTCCTATACATTCCCAAATCATAATAGTTGCTGTATGGAGCAACGACTAAAATTAATTATAAATGTAAATATTTAAATTTTTTAGTCTGTAAGACCAACTCACAATGTAGAACCGTGCTCAAGGAAGCATCAGAAAATTCTTCCTTGTTTTTTTTCATTTTTTCCTACCTTTATTTTTCACAATTTTATATGTGAAAATTTCTGACAGTAAGAAAAGATGTTGAGGCATATATATCCATTAATACCTAAATTATTAGAAGTGAAACAAAATAAAACCCAAACTATTTTATTCTTTCAAAATTGTGTTAATTCTATTAAGAGAAAAGTAGCTAATATGTTATTAAAAATCTACTTTAAATGATAGCAAATTAATTGCAAGGTTAACCAAAACATATGAGAGCAGTCTTTGGTGAAAATTTATGAGAAGTTTCTAATATGAATATCATATTTGACAAATCATCAAAACATATCTAAGCAAAATTTTTTTAAGATGGAATTTTTGTTTCAAAGTATTTTTACAGCCTTTTGGGCTAAATAATTGGTAGATTTATTATATAGATGAATAATTTCTCCATCTTACCACACTGCTGTAACATTAGAAAAAGACACTCAATGCATTCAACTCTGCTTCACTATGGGAAGTTTGGTGAAATGGTTTTGGAAAGTGGCTTTATGTGATAAACCTCATCTTTTGCCCAGAATTCAACTTCCTTATCCCCTTGAAGTCACTGCAATGGCACGTTAAACTTCCTTCTGTGCAAGTGCACAATTGCAAAGAAGGAAAATGGTAAATCTTACAACTGACATTCATAATATGTCAAAATTATCACACTTATTTCATGATGTTAAAGGTTGACCTTTTCCATCTTTACTTTCTCATTTTAACCTATAAATTTGACAGGAAGAAATGTAACTAAAGCTGGTTGTATTTTATTAGAAAATATGGTTTTGGGTTTTTTTTCAATGTTTTGTTTCTCTTGTTTGTTTTTCCTGTAATTTGTTTCTTTCCTGGGCCATATGATTTTATTTATTAGTGTTCTTTTCTGGCTGTGATGACAGGATATAGTTGGGTCCTCATGACTAATGGACAATGGGAAGGTGTAAAGAAGACAAAGTCAGTTTTTTTCAGTGGTGTTAAGTAAGAGGAAAGAGGCCTTCCAATTTCAACTATTCTGTGATTCCATGAGTAGTGATAGGATGCTGCTGCACTGATTTCTTTTAACAGAAAACCAAATCCAAATTATGAACTGTTTAATTTTATCATGATTTATGATAGCAGTAGGCAGCTGGAACTTTTGTGACATGTATCACAACATCGAGGTTTCCCAGAGAAGTTGTGGATGATCCATCCATGAAGTGTTCAAGGCTAGTTTTGAGGGGCTCTAAGCAACTTGGTCTAGTGGAAGATGTCTCTGTTTATAGCACAGGGGTTGGAATTGAATGACCTTTAAGACTTCTTTCAAACCAAACTATTCTATGATTCTGTGATAACATTTGTGACATCTTGTACACAGCTGTAGCATGTTCACTAATTAAAAACCTTTCTTCCTTGAAGGTAAATACCATTTGAAGCTCAATCTTTTGAATCCACTTTTAAGTAATGTTGTATATTTTTTGAAAAGATATAAAATTAAAATGGAGTTAATCCAAAGCATCCCCCTCAATGTCAGTGCAATACAGCTAACACAAAACAAAACAAAAGAATAATCAATTCATGAAACCAAGTTCAATACTGCAACAGTTATGAGGCTGTTTTCAAATTCTGGCAGAGAAAAAAAACAAACAGAAAGGAAAATAATGTTATTGATAAGCAATACAATAGTAAAACAAATACTGCACAGTTTTCTTTACAGGTAAAGACTATACTGCACGTGCTGCATGATTTTTTATTTTTTTTACCATTCAAAGTTGATACTTAACTAATAGGTAATATAACTACAAAAATCATATTTGGATGAAAAGCAGTCTTAAGAAAAAAATCCAAATTCCTGGAAGACACTATTTAAATGCATTTTTTAGAAATTAATTTCTAAGAAATTATTTTTATCAACTACTCACATGGCTGATCTCATACAAAAATGTAACCCATTACTCAATGTAATATAATTGTCATAGATGATTCTATCTCAAAACATTACTCTTTGAGTACTGTGAGGAAAAACACATTTTTGGACCACCCAGCTATCTAATAGCTGTCTTATCAGTATTGAAATTGAGAGGTTAAACTAAAATAGTGATGTGAAAACTGGTAATTCCAGCTAAAAACGTCTCTTAGTCAGGATGCTTCCTCGATAATGTATAGGAAAACAGAATTTTTCAAGGGACATAGCTCAATGCCCTTTCTCTGGTAAAAGGAGTATTGTCCAAAGGAATTTGCACCTGGTGATACAGAGCTGTCCTAAACAGTAACATCTTACATAACGTGTACACCTGGGAGGACAAAATTAAGTGAGGGCTGTGAAAACTTCCGACAGGTTAATGACAGTTTGAACACAATGAAGGGAAAACAGTAAGGGCACACAGAGAGTCTTTCAAAGATCAAAAATGTTGTTCATTACTGGCTTGTTTAAAGCTTTTCCAATGTAGTAATGATGTCAGGGCACTCTAATTGAGAATAACACTGAAAGATGAAAGATGAAAGGCGAAAGATGATCCAGCACATCGAACATGTAAAAATTAATATTTTTCTTCAGTGCTAATTATGCAGTGAAAAATTTGTGAAACCCAAGACCTAATATGTTCTCTCATCACAATTTTTCTTTTAGCCAGGTCTTTATTACACTTTTAACGACAAGAAAACACCACATAGAAATGTAAACATTTGTATAGGAAAACTAAATTTGAGAGACACCTGATATTATATGTAAAATCAAGTTATAACTCACTAGGGTTTATATATTTAAATTCCTCAGGCTGTCTTGGAAACCTCATTGTAGCATATGGCCTGCTTAATCTTTTTTTATGTATTTCTCTAATGCTTTTAATTTAAAAAATAGTTATTTCTCTATGATAAATATGTAGATAACAACTATAGACACATTTTAATATCCAATACATATCATATATTCCACCAAGTAGGAACTTTTCAATTGATTATTTATTATTACTCTCATCCAATACACACTAGGCTTCATATTTAAAACCAAATTTTGCAGTTAATGAAATACATTAGCAAATAATATTTGAAAATGGTATTTTATTTTGATGTAATTTTGACTTACCTTTCATACTTTATATAAGGAAAATTAAATATAACTAAACACAAAGATGACTTTGCAGGAAGAAATCCTTAAAAAGGCCCCCTGGTTCCCTGCAATTCATGTCTGCCCGGCATTTCCTTCAGATAAAAGTCAGGGTTAACTGTGCCCAGTTGGTATCAAACCTGATAATCTCTTCCTGTCCTGAAGAATTGCTCTTATCACCAGAAGCAACCCCAAAAGAGAACAAGGCTAAAGCACGGAAATTCTGTGCAATCCTGCTGATGGTTTAAATCTCTGATAGGGGTCAGTAAGTAAAAGGAGCACCAGAGCACTCTATGCCTTCATTAGGCCTCTTTGACTGAGGTGTCATTTAAGGATGTGGTGGAAGCAGTTTCCTCTGCTGACTACACAAACTATCAAATAGAATAAAACACAAAGAAAAAATGCTGTAGTTTTGTTACTAACTTACAGAAAGGCATAGATGCATTTTTACTTCCATATAGAAACTAGAGAACAGTATCAAGAATTAAATCCTGTTTATCTATTTATATTTTAATTTTAAAATAGTTATTGGTGGTTTACATGAGAATATTATTAAAGATAATTAAAATTTCTGTTAAAATGGCCTAACTGCAAGAGTGGGCCATATCTGAATAAATTCTTCTCAAAATCTGTTTGGAAGAGAACAAAACCAAACTAATGGAAGAGAAAAATTAAACTATTTTGAAGGGTTTAGTGCAATTTTTAAAATGAAAATTTTTGGGGAAAAATGTATAAGACCTTATAGCACCGTTTGTAGCTGCAATTAGTACCCTGAAGAAATTCCACTTGGAAAATACTGCAAGGAGAATCAAATAGATACTGACTTCACACAATCCTCCCATTTTTACTTGTTCACTACGAAGTACAAATTAGTTGTTTAGTTTTTGAACCTCAATCTTTTGCTGAAATTCCCTAGTCTACAACTTATGAAGTCTCATAACTGGAATGACAGACAACCATGACAGTACTTCATATAGGAAGATATTTGGGAAAGGACTGTCAGAGCAGAGGACAACCAGCATTGGATGGAAATGGGGGCAAGGAGGGTGCTGAAAGATTCTCTGAAGGGGCTTCTTCTGTTACAGAAGTTTATGGCAGAAGCCAGACTGATGGGAGATGACGCTGGAAAAGACAATTCCTCCTGGGGACATTATTTTAAAGAACAGGAGAATTCTTTACCATTAAAAATGTGTTTTCTTTCCTGGGCAAGTCTAATAGGTTATATTTGAAGCTCATAAACCAGTGCAAATTTATTTGCAAAGGAAAGGAAAAATTTCTCTGACTCATTAATCAGAATATGAGACAGACCAATATCGTATCACCCCAGAAATTCTTGCTCTGCATCATAGAACTACTTGACTTAAAGGAATTAGGGAAAGTTGTATTTCTGTTAGTCAAACAACACCTGTGCTGGGGAAAAAAAAATAGATTTGGGTTAAAGCTCACAATCAGTTGAGTATTTAAAACTTAAAACTCCAGTTTTAGAAATATCATAATAAAAATCTTCTGTTATACATTAAAAGTAATCATTACAAAGTGTGATTTCTCTGATGGTAGAATAATATTTCTATGTTCTTTATAAATTGCGTTTCCTCAGAAGATTTTAGAACTGTAGAAAATTTTTTGGTATATCAAAAACTGTGTCTACCAAGGCATAAATTCAGACTTTAAGTAATTCCATTTTCTCATATACTATATCTGATTGTTCCCACACATATTCAAAATTAATTCTGTGTTACCATAAAAAGACTATGCTACTTTTAAATTCTTTCTACCTTTTCTAAAACTTTCACCCTGAAAGGTGTCTTAGATTATACTAATGTATTGTATCAATGCAGAGATTTTATTACGCCCCAGGTATGAATTCTGTATTACTAATAAATTCTTAAATTTCAATTGTCCTTATTTTGTAACATGTGGTGCAACGTATCTCTCTCTTCTGAATACAAAATATATTAATATTTAAAGTTAAAGCATAGTGGTGACACAATCATAATCAAACCACATATTTCATATCGTTATCTGGAGAGCTGGCAGGATTTTAAAGAAACTTCACTTAATTTGCATTTTTATCTAGGTTTTTTCCCCTTTATATGCATAAAGAAAGGTTGCCATTGCATGCATTAAAGAAAACAAATATAGCAAATTAGGATTTATTTCTTAGTTCTTCAGGCTTGGCATGTCTCTCCATTCCTAACACCTAAAAATTCTTTTGATCATTCCCCATTTTTCTTTCAGATTTATATTCTATGCCACAATGCCATGCTTCCCTGCCAAAAAAAGAACACATAACTGTATAGTGAAAGCACTTTCAGAACTCCTCAGGAAATCACTCCATGGTCTGCAATCATTACTTTTATTTCTGTGCCACAGAATCCCATTCCAGCTTTTATCTTCCCACTGGAAAGAATTTTTCTGTTCAAAGACTCAGTTCAAACAGGCTCATGCAAACTCTATTGGAGATGTAAAATAATTGTATCTAGACATTTCTAGATAAACGGAGGAACAATGACATAAAAAGGAAGGATTTTTTTGCTTGTTTTCATTTTTCAAAGACCTTTGCTTGTGAATTTGAAGAAGCAATTATCCAATGAATTTTTTATATTTCAGATTTATATCCTCTGACTTGCCTCTCAAGAATCAGCCTCTTCTAAGCAAAAATAATCTACTTTTCTCTGGGATAAAATGCAAGAACTTGGAAGACAATTCTAAAAGAGACTGTTACAAACATGGTAACTCCAGGAGAGGTTATAATAGTGCCTAGAGACCTTTTAGGGCTTAGTAAATCAGAGGACTCAGAAACAAAAAAGAATCTTTGTTGAATCTAAGAAGATTAAGCTCAAGACTTAGCTGGTGCTCAAATCAGTCCTCACTTTATCCTGCTGAATACTTTTCATTCCCAGCAGTTTCAGCTAGCCCGGAGATTTTGGAGTTATTAAGCTTAGCCTTAAGTTAATGCATAATAACACTGGAATATGATTTCAGAAGAAATCCTGTCCTGCTTAAGTCACCAACACACCAACAAGGGTCTTGTTAACTTCAGAAAAGACAGGATTCTTCCAGAGAGTAATAAACTACAGGACATGCTTTCTTCATTTATGCAAGTTTAATCATGAATTACCATGAAAAAAATGACCTTCCATTAAGAATGTCCTTTTAATTTTTTTTTCTTTTAAAACAAATTCAAAAGAGAAAACAAAATATTAGAACTTACATTCAATATCAAGGTACATGCTCTTTTGGTGCCCACCAATTCTACTTGCCGCTTCACAGTCATATCTCCCTGAATCTGACAACTTCACATCTTTAATATGCAGTGACGATTTTCCATGCTGCCCTTTGACTTCTATACGGCCATCTGGGCTCTGTTTACATTGATTCAGGAAAAAAGAAGGGTTTATATATTTATATATGTATATCAATGTAGAATTTATATATTAAACACTACTGATAAGAAGGAGTGAAAGCATTTCTTCACCTATGGTGAAGTTATTACTGACAAATAAGCAACTTCTAAATTTTCCAAATAAATAAAAAAAAAGTAGAAAAATGGGGATCTCTTTCTAGGAAGTACAACAAAAGGAATAAGTACATTGGAACAAAGGAACATTGTCAAGGGAAACCACAAAACATACCAAATTATGACAGCAATAGTGAACTGTATAATCAAAACTGCATTATGATCTCGCTCACTGTGTTATGAAGCTGTTAAGAAAAATGCATACATACAACACTCTATCTTAGATTATACATGGCATATCTCTGGTCCTTACAACTGCAGCTGTGAAACTGAATAGAAGCAACACCTCAGACAATGAGCAAATCCCAGAATCTCATAACTGTTAAAAAAACTTGAACCATAAATGCAACTATAATTTCTGCATTTCAGTTCCTTTTCATTTCATAAAAAAGGCAAAGGAGAAAAATGAATGCTGCTTTTCGACTTTGTAGAACATAAGCTTTATAAAAATCCTTATCCATAACAGCTCTCCTTCCCCCTCCCCACAAAATTATTTGAATTTAAAGGGTATACAAGTATTAGGTAAAACTAAATAAAATAAAGTCCTCTTCTTGATGATTCAAATTTCNAATACTTTGGGTTGAAAAGGACCTTAAAGCTCATCTCACTCCAACTCCCTTGACACCTTCCACTAGATCAGGTTGCTCAGAGCCCCACCCAACCAGGCCTTAAACATTTCCAGGGATGGGACAGCCACAGCTTCTCGGGTCAGTCTTTGGGAAATTTGGTGTACTTTGTCTTCTCACTTTTTTTGTTTAAGGGAAAAAACTCCAAATGTGATTAAAAATACTGATATTAACCTACCTTCATTTTAGTAAGGTGGAAAAGGGACTAAAACCCTGTAACAATATCACTGCATGACATTAAACTTGAAGCAGATTTTTATGTTCAATTCTATAATACATAGACTCAAGTTTACTGCATATTGCATTTGATATTCACCAAATGGTAGCTGATGTTTAAGTGGCTGAGCTTTTAACTCAGTACAAGTGTTCCTTCACTTAATAAAGGAAATATGCCACAATTTACACCTTAAAATAATTGATATAAAGCAGTCAAATGAAGAATGCTGTTTATAATTATTTTTATGGAAAGAAAAGTATTCTGATCCCATGTAAGAATCCAAGTAGATTGAATTTTGTTTCCTATGAAAATGACTCAGCATAGGTACATAAATTAAAGTTCTTGAATTCTAACCCAGGAACCAACATAAACCTCTTTGGATTGGTAAAAATTAGCAACTTAGACAATTTAGCTATCAATTTTAATACAGAAAATTCAATTTCCACAGTATACTCAGAAAAGGAAAATAAAAGTGATGTTGCTAGTGAACATGTTTCAGTAGTGAACATCATGGTTTTTTGAAGGAATTCTTGGGCTAACTAAAATGCAATTTCTTTAAAATAAAATAATAAGTTATTTTCTAATTTCTGATACAAAGTCAGATTTATGTAATGTAAAGCATATATATAAATGTTTATTTATATAGCATTATATATATTGTTTATGTAATATATAAAGCAAGTACTTTCTGTGACATAGTTAATACCACATTTGAGTATTTTTTTCTTTACTTTAATATTAAGCATGTAATACTATGGTCAAACTACATTATTCCTACCTAAAATATATATATACTTCAGAAATGTAATTTCTGATTTTATCTTGATGACAAATGTTTCTTTAAGAAGTTACATTTAAAACGATGAAACAACCTATGACAATGAATCATAGATACAATTGTAAATACTTTATTACTGCTTCTTTAGTTCAATACTAATACCAAATAATTTAATTCACAAATGCATATTTCACTACAAGTAATTCCATATATCTCTAAGCATATATAAGTGCTAATAGATTATTTAAAAGAAAATAATAATCAAAATAAGCAAAAAGATCCTTAATTTAAATAACTTTTACAGTAATTTCTCAATCTCATTTTAGTTTATCTAATTATTTTCTGATTCTGATGCAAAAAATTTAGACAGTACTGAGTATAATTTTCCTATATTTTCAAATTCTCTTTTTCAAATATAGATGATGTAATATATCTTAGATTTATAAGTGGGACAAAACCCAAGCTAATAAATGCTCTGAATGATAAGAGATTTTCACATATCATTTATTCTTATAATCAAATATATGGTAAGAAACATTGCAAGAGGGATTTACTAGGTTCAAAGTCCATAAAACAAATAAAACAATTGTAGGCAAGAAAATTTCATTAGAATTATCGTAAAAAATATGCATTTACTGAAGATAATTTCTACTTCTTTTAAGTTCTTGTTTTAATATTTCTTACTAAATCAAACAAAATTTTAAAAATGTGTTCTGCTTCATTGTTTATAATGCATATTATACTGCGTCCTCTTCATAAACAGTCTAAAAAGTTCTGTTCCCTGAGTCTTTTGCAGATGGAGTGGTGTATAAATCCATCATTTATTTCTTTTACAAACATGGTGCAATACATGATAAAAAATATACTGATGGGCTGGCATTCTTGAAGAAAGAAACACATGAAAGAGAACAAGAGTGTAAATACAGACCAAGAAAATTCCATTACCAAACAAAGAAACAAATAATTAAATAAATACATGAATGAAAGGAAATGTTTTGATGCATGCATTTCTATCTGTGAGAGGATTCTCAGAATATGCCTGAGATTACCACATGCAAATCAAAATGCTAGTTAGTATGGTGAAGTTTCACAAGGACTTCAGAAAAATTGGTGTGGCTGTATTATATTTTTTTATGGTATAAATCACACAAGAGAGATCTGGGTAAATGATTCAAGGACACCTTGTGATGGCAAAAAAATCACAATAACAGTGCAGTTGAGTATGGCAAAGAGCACTGAAGAAACTGGGACAAAATTCATATATGCAGCATTACCTGGAGCAAAAACTGAAGCCCCACTATTTACATTTTTCTGTTCTTGTAAAGGACATTATTAAAGTTATGATAAACTGACAAAGCAGAACTTTATAACCATTCGTAACACCTTTCTGGGGTTAATTTCTCTTCTGCACTTATTATAGAGAACACATATTAGTTCTATGTCTGGCACCATAACACACCAAAACCTGAAGAGAAAGTGACACAGGTATGGGAACACGACACCTGCCCAGTAATCCTAAGGAGAAATCCCACCAGGGAGAAAGTTTTGGAGCTGCCAATGGGCCAAAATCAAAATATCGATATAATCTCTATAAATTAACAATGTCTGCAATTCTCAAGGCTGCGTGAAATAGTAACAAATACCTACTTAATTGGGACATTCTTTTCTTTTTCTTTTCAAATGTTATAGCATGAGAGATGTATAATCTGTATTTTACTTTATTTTTTAATAATCATAAAGAGCATAAAAGTGACAGAACAAAGCCCTAGACAATCAGAATAATCTCTGTGGCCCAACACTCATGATTTTAGCTAGTTCACTGCATTACGCCATATCTCCTCCCACCAAGGAGAATGAACAATCTTTGAGGTCTCAAAAAACATGAGGTTAAGACAGTTCTATATAGATTTACTTATTCTTTGGAAAGAAAAGTTATGTTAACAGACTCTTACACTCTTAGACATTGGAAGAATGATAAAGTCTCCAGAAGTTACATTTTCACAGCATTTGAGAAATCATAACAAAATCTTAAGAAATAAGTATTTTTCATGGTTAATGTTCATTGGAGAATTTAGTAGAAATCATAAAAAAAAGTGGGAGTTTTGAGGCTTTTTTTTCCCCATAACTTCATCACTAGCATAAAGCTAAAATACAAATGAAAAATCTTCAGCAGAGACTTTGAAAAATGTTTTACTTTGGTAAAGTCTCTTTATGATTTTTATCCACATAGAAAGCACATTCCCTAAATTAGGAAACAAGAAAGCCCTTTTATTTTGAATACTGATAGCAATCTAGTTCTCTGCCATTGTTAAAGAAAACTCTTCTATGTAGATCTGCAAGTAAAGCTATCCAAAATGACGCCACATAAAAAGTACCTTCTGGGGGGAAAAAAAAGGTGAAAATTTTCTGTACTTGCAATATTCTTACTTATAACATGTAGTTAAACACAAATGACTCCTAAGCTAGTCAAAAAACAAGAGGTGTTGCATAATTTGAGATTAGGGCTACAGGTTCTGTAAAAGTAAATATATATTTTTGGTTTTGATAAAATTCTTGTCATACTATACATGTTATTCTACTCCTTGACTTATTCTGTCATGCTTTTGCTTCCTGAATGTCTTGCATAATTTGTAGTTCCACATGTGAATATTCCCAAAGGCTGATCAGCTGATGGTGACCTGACTGGTCTATGCACAGCTTCCAAGTCAAGAACCAGAGCTCCCAAGGCAATATCAGAACAATGATAAGTCTGAATTTCTCACAGAGAGGATGAGGATGTGATGGGACAACAACATCCACGTGGAGACAAGGATAGCTTCTGGAACAGAATAAATTATTCAGGTACTATGGAGTTTTCAACCTCAAAATTCCGCTGCCATTTTAGCAAAATCAGTGTGATTTTTCAGGAGGTGACAGTTTGCTAATTATGATGCTCAGAATTTGTTTTTCATTTACTGACTGTAGAAAGCTGCACTTGGGCAGAGGTGGATGTTGTGGTTAGTGGATGAGTTTGATTTATCAGCCATTGCTCCATCTCCCACTTAGAAAGAGTAGAACCAAATGAGATGAAGTTGTAGGGCTGCCAAAACTTGCATTTTGAGTTGGCTGAAAACAAGAATGGAAGGTAAGAGCAGTTGCAGAAATTGGTGACTCATTTATAGCTGGATTTTAGTAATATTGCTTGGATGGTTAGAGCAGCTGACTTCCCTCCTAGAGTTTACCAGTTTGGCTGTCAAAGTACTCCTTGAATCCCTGAAGTCCAAGTGCAAGACTGTAAGCAAAACAATTCCTTCATTTAAAATCCAGGCTAGCTGAAATACTTTTATTTGTTTTTCTTCTAATGTTTAAATCTTATTCATGACCAAAGTGACACCACTGTCCATAGTTAAAATACTACAGGTCAGTTTTGCCTGTCAAATTTAACAAATACATAGTCTGCCACCTTGTGTACTTTAGTATTATTTTGGATGTGCACTGCATATATTAACCACAGAAAAGATGAAGAGGTGGTAGCTTGGAAATGAGATAGTTTTTTTCTTTTGCAAAATATGGAGCAATATACTCAAGAACAGTCACTGCAAGAACATGTAACTTGAGTAAAAGCTGCAGGTATTTTAAATTTCCTGCAACGGATCTGTTTCAGATACACATGGTTGAAGATCCTCATACTGCAGGGGGGAGGATTGAAAAAATCATAGTTCTTCCATCTTTGGATCAAATTGTTAAAAATTGCCAACTCATTATGTTGTCTTGGCCATGTTTCCAGTACATATCACTGAATTTTCCAGGAAAAAAAAATATTGATTAACAGAATAATCTTTGGAATTTCACAAATAACAATTTTTTAAGAAGCTTGCTGATTGCAGGATGTGTTCGCATCCACATGAGAGGTAGCTTGAGGTCATATACTTCAGGCTGATGCTTCTTATATGTGAGATTTAAGCAGATCTTAATTGCCCATGAAAATGTTTCTTGAAGCAGCATGAAAGATAAGAACTTCTGCAACCTGACATGCTGATGCTAAATGATGATAAAATTCCAGAAGTCTCTTAAATGTACGTGACCGGCAATTCCTAGTCTGAAAATCTACCTTTGATGATGAGGGTAAGGGCTGTTAGTCACAACAGCCATCATCGTGTAGAAGCTGATGGAAGCTCCCTTCTGGATTATGGATGGTATATTCACAATATTCCCCATTCTCTTCAGGTAAATGTATTCTATCCATGCACCTGTTGGAGACAGCAGAAAATTCCAGAGTATTGCCATGTGCATATGCCTTAATGTCCAGTGAATCAGAATAATGCTACAGCAGTGTCTTGGACTTCAGTGATTTTTATAGGAGACCTTGTGATATTTCAAAACTTCAGCTTGGGAATCATACATGTCAGCATGCTGCAAATTCCTGAATTTTTAGTAATATTTTTTTTCCACAAAGAAATTATTGAAGCATTCTATTGTTTGTAGATCTATAGTGTAGAACCAGGGAAGTCACAAGAAAACCTAATGTTGAAGAAAAAAATACTGTTGCTTTGATTTTCTGTTCAGCTGTAGACATACCAGTTACTTTTATAGAATTCAAAATGTAAATGGCAGCAGGTTCTATGAAGGTTAGCAGCATGTACAATCTCAGGAAAAAAATGTGTTCTTGAATGCTTCATACAACCTTTCAAAATTATGAACTGATATATTTCATTGATTCATGCTGGCATTTCTTTCAAACTTAAGTCATTATGGAAAGAGGTGACTGATGAAATCCTGACACTAAACACTCACTAAGACATGAAATGGAAAACTGAACTTCTTTCCTTCATTGGTTTTTACTCAACAATGAATATGCAAAAATAATATTTAAGAGAGAAAAAATGATGAGCATCCATTCAAGATTACTTCTGCTAAAGATGCAAATCCTAGATGTAAATCACAAATCTTAATGATGCAAATCACAAGAAAGAAATGGTTGATGATTTTTAATGGCAAAAATAATAGCATCATATCAAATAAACTCATAGAATAGAACAAGCATTAGTGTTGGTCATGATAAATAACAATAAGTGTTTATAAGTATAGCAGAAATATGCAACTCTAATAATTACATATGCACTTTAATTAGAAATCCTGTTTCACTCATAAACACTGTATTTAATGGCTTTATTTCTAAGAATTTTGCTGATCTGAATCTACTCCAGCACTGCTTTGATGACGTTAAAATAGGTGACTCAAATGGATTCAGGCCAGCAAAATTCTCAGGAAGAAGACCTTTAAGTACAATGTTCTTATTCAATGCAGACCTCACAGGTCTATTTCATTAAAAATAATGACTTTACTATACAATTGTATCTTAGTTTAAACAATCAAATCTTATTGTAACTTGGGACTGGAGGTTGTTCTGTAATTTCAGCGACCAGCAAGTGAAAACATGGGGCAAACTAAAAAAGGAAAGAAACCAAAGATCTATGGCTGGGAACACATGAACACAAATCAAGTCAACTTACTGCATGACAAAATGGACAAAAATAACTTGAAGCTGACTCAAGGCAGGGTCATGAATTGTCAATCTTTTTCTACTCATTTTTGTTTTGTTTTTTTTAACCTTTTTTTTCTCTCTTCCCCCCC
>VYXF01010196.1:1435-49412 GCA_013397295.1 Polioptila caerulea | reverse complement strand
CCCCCCCTTGTTTTGTTTTGTTTTGTTTTGTTTAAAGGAAAACAAGCACTGTCAGCCTGCCCCTGGTGTCTGGGTGATTAAAATAAGGAAAGGAAAACTAGGAAGCTTTTCTATAACATTTTTAACTACAGTGTTGGGGTTTTTTTCCCTGTTATTTCTTAGATAATTTGAATTAAAATGTTCAAGTCATTAAAACTGAACTAAGAATAATTGCTTTGTTTATTTTGTTTAAACTGATATTACTTGAACCGATAACAAATTCTTAGATATATACAGCTTGTATATCACCCCTGCTCATGAAACTTTGCTGTAATATATGACAACCTATAAAATTAGTATGACTGCAAGAATTTAAAACAGAGCTTTATACATGTATATGTACATTCATTTCATTTTCACAGAATTCATATTCAAACCTTGACAAAGTCTAACTTTAGTTGCAGGGATAACTGATGTAGTGAGGGTATGCAGAAAGAAGAAAGAGAGAGAGAAAAAGAAGATAAATCAAAACCAAATAATTATTTGAGTTTCTGGGTTGTTCAGTAGCTGTATGCAGCTGGAGATCCCTCCCAGTTTACTGTAAAGTTGATGTAAATTTTACTAAAATTAATATGGCTAGACAGCAGATAGGAAGTCTGTCTGGAAAGTGGGCTAAGACAGAGACCTGCAGGGGCATATGTAAGCAACACATATCTTTAGGGGAAGGAAAGTCATGGAGGGCCAGAAAGATGCACAGCTTGAGTCACAAGGTGAAGGGAATTGTCAGCTGGACAGATCCTAACCTCACAGATCACAAAGTCTTTGTTCACAAACCCTAATAATTCTGGAGGGCATTTTTTCAGCTGAAGAAACAAAAGGAAATTATTGCAGTAGCAAGCAAAATGGAGAAAGTGAGGTAACCTGGACATAACTGAAAGGGCATATGTTTTCAAGTTATTTTATTTAATTGATGTCCTGAATACAGTTCTCGGTTTCTCTGTTTACATGTCTATATTGATAAATATGGATACAAATAAAAGCCAATGCTGGATATATTAGCTAAATTTGATGCTTGCTATTATGGAAAAATGTCGTGATACTAGAGTTTGAAATAAGTTGGGAAGGAGAGATAGCAACATGACAGCACAAGCACCCATATGTCTTTCTTCTGGGGAAAGCTTTACTGAGAAATAAAACCTTTAAGCCAGTCTATTTCTCACTTTCAGTCAGCTTGCAGGATTCCTGACTTAGCTGTGCACATTAGGAAACTGCATGTATTATTAATTATCAGAAGTTACGTATTAGTACATCATTGAAGAAACAGATCTGTAACAACACATTAATTGAAGAGACTATGTGGATAAATTGATGACACAATTATGACAAATTGATGACACATTGATGGCACAATGATGAAATATTAGTCACAGCTCTAGAATTTTCTGGTATGCAAGTAAATTGGGAGGGAAGACTGGGACGTAGAGGAAAGTAATCATTTTCTGGGTGAGGAAGAAAAGGAGAAGGACAAATGAGTAAAAAAGTATGAGAAACAGCCCTTTAACCAAGTTATATAACCCTGAGGACTTTAATGTTATGTATAGGCTACCTATAGGACTTATTAAGGCATGTTAGATGATCATCTTACAGTAAAGATTTCCACATGCTATTAATTCATTGAATTTTATCATAAATGTTACAACTACGTTTGCACAAACAGGAATTTATAAAAAGGCAAAAAATGAATTTATTGCTAATAACATTATTTATTCAACACTTAGAAATTTTAATAACACATATTGAGCCCATGCAAACATGGGAGTTTTTTTGACCATGAACCAAAACTCAGACCTATTTCCCATTTATGCAGTCCTAAGAAATATTGTTTGCTGAATTTTATAAGCTCTCAGTAAGGGGGTAGTGCAAAGAGTCTTCACTATTCCCAATGTACAGAAATAAGACTCTTTCATTATGCTTTAGATGAAGTTTCACAGCCTCCTAACTAACAAGACATTCATTGGTTCATCATCATTGTCCAGTTAAAGTACCATAATTTCACTGTGTTTGAAATCTGAGAAATGGTACTAGGAAGAAAAAATAGTTTATGAGTAGATACACATGTTGAGATTGCACAGTGAGAATGTGACATGAAAACATCAGGGTTTTTTATAAGCGTACTAAGGATATTAATAAATTTTCAAGAACTAATTATTACACAGAACTTAGATTAAAAAACAAACAAACAAGGGGTTGAAGAATTGAATACAGGCCTTTGCTTTCATCCTGGCTTTGCCAAGAGTTCTGAAGACCTAAATTCTCCTAATATATACAGGTATTCAAACAGTCTGTCAGGTCGGGAAAACCGCAGACATTTTAATAGCATAAGAGACATTTTTGTCAGCATTGCACATCTGGCTGTGCCACTGATTGTGCTCACTCCCAATGTAGGGGGAATGTAGAAAATGAAACATTTCTTAAGTGTCTTTGGAAGGTCCTGTAGTACATCAGGGAATAATGACTCCAGCTGGCTCCAGCCTCTAAAGCATGGATGTCTCACCTAGTGAATCATTAGGTGAGGATTCTCTGTTTCACCAGACAAGCTACAGCTATTTAACCCATTTTAACCAAACAGTTAAACCAACCAAACAGTTCTTAAACCATTAAATAACACAAGTGGTACTTGGGCTGAAGCTCATGAAACAACAATTTGTGTCGTAGAAGAAATGAATGAATATTCCAATCCAAGCTGCACTGGTATTGTAGAAAATGTTAATCTATGAAAATTCCCCTGATAATTTCATTCTTCATTAGTGTAACAGACCTAGCACCATCAATGATAACTAAACGGCAAAACTAGTATTGGATGGGAAATAAATGCCATTTCCAAGCCTTTAGGGCTTTATTTCAGCCAGCACTGCAACCTACAGAAAGTACCCAAAAAATATGTATTTGGCACATAAGTAGTACAGAAGCAAATGGATTAATATAAATTAAGTGGGAGAAAGAATATCCACTTACAGAACAGATAACAAATTTGGACTTAATCTAAGATATTTCATTAAAGAATTGCTTAAATTAGTCATGTTCTTAATGTCTTTCCCTAGGTTGTTTCAGCTCTTAATACAGAAGAGTTAATAAATTTTACATTTTCTTGCCCTTTTGTCTCCTTTAAATAATCAAAAGCTTTGTCTCCGCTTACCTCTTTCCCAGTAGAAAGTATGTACAGAAATGAGAGAGTTCTGAGCTAGCGTAATACCAGTACAGACAGCCACCCACACAACACAAATACATCTTTCTCTGTGTATGTACAGGCATTTGGGTCCACCCTGAGTAACACATAATTTACCTTCTATCCCAAAAGAGGAACAAAGGCCCCTCTGGTTTCGTGCCTAATATTTAGTACTGAGTTGTCAATACAACCATTATCTCATTACTAGCTTAATTTTTTGCTTCATTTACACATCACTGTAGATACTGCTTCCTAAAGGAGTGTGTGGAGCTCAGCAACTGATTGAGCTACTTGAGAACTTGAAAATACCCACACTGGCTCAGTTTTCCTACTTCCTCAGGTCACCCAGGAAAGCTGTTCTTTCTTTCTAACAGAATATAATCCTGCTTCTGCAAAATTAATCTTCTTGCTCAAATACTGCCATCTCCCAAAACTAGAGATAGATGAAGGAACTCCAAAATGTATTCAGATTTCCATGGATCAGATGGACCATGAAATTCTACGTGCTCACATATGGCCCTTCATTTGCTTATGTCACAGGGTATAAACCTCTATATTCTTAACAGCACTAAGTACCTAACATATAAGTGACCCCGTTGGTCAAGTTCATTTATTTACCTTCTTCCAGTCACAATATTCTTGCCCTCTAACGTCATAGTCTTAATATGTGAAGCCCACACTTTAAATAAGACATTAATACTATTAATAATAAAATTTATTTGGGGCTTAAAAACTAAATAGAAGAGAACTTTGATGCCTGATTAAATTGTTTCAGAGCATTTCAATTGCATAATCAAACACAATTGTGGCTGGCTACATATACTCTTCTGGTTTTCAGGCCTGTGCCAACATTGCAACAACAAAAACATTCTATGACATTATAAGTAGGAGCTTTTCACACAATATGTAGGTGAAACAGGTTATAACAATTTTCTCCAATACAGTAAAGAGATTGGCCTTGTATATTTCCCAGCTATTCAAAGGAGAATTAATCACAAAGAGCAGGATTTGGATAGCTCAGAAAAATAAAGATATTTATTGGAATCAGTTAAAATACTCTAGAAACATATTTTTTTTCTGTGATTCAGTTCAAATAAAGACCTGATCCTTGATGAGCAAGAATTTAACAGGCCTCACATTTTAAAAAGAAGGACAACATATTTCACTGACACTGTGAGACTCCTTCTTTTTGCTCAAGGAAAACCAACATAAACAGGGAATAAAAAAAATCAGATTCTTTTTATTAACATTGGTAATAGCTGAAGTGAAGTTAATAGGCTTGGGAAAAAATAGACTTGACCTTTCAAAGGAACAGATTACCTTTGCCTATTGCCTGATCACAAAAACTATGAAAAACTCTACAAGCTCCAAATATTTATGATTTGCATGCCAATACAAAGTGAATTAAAACTTGGAAAATAATTTAATTATTAGTCTGAACTCTGCAATATTTTGAAACAATTTCACAGGAAATTTCATGGGGACAACCAGGTTATTATTGCAATGGAAGAAAGCAGAACTCAAACTGTTTCTGCAGTGTTCATTATAAAATTAAAAATCACAGATTGGGTTTTCTTTAGGGGTGTAAGGAGAATTGTATAAGGTATTTAATAGACATTGAATGAATCTGTATGAAATAGAGTACAGAGTACAGTAAAAAATAGAGTATAAAATCCTATCTTAAATCCAACCCACAAGTTGGAACTTGGACCTCTCTGTATTGGCTCCTTTCATTCATTTCATGTGCTTAGATCATAAATTCCTCAGGGTATGCAGCATATGCCTTTTTGGACACATGCTGCATACAGTGGAGCCACTGCCTCATATCAAGCTCCATCTGTTGTTGTGATTTGTATTCCAAAACAGGGCTTGAAATCATAATTATAAATAATGTTGATCAGCCTTCCTATTTCTGCTAGAATTAGATACTATGAAAGTGGGGCACTAAACTCTACCCTCACACTTCTGCTGTATAGACAGGAATCAGTGACAATTTTGTATCGGCGACCAGGATGTGCTGTCCTTCAGGGACCTGTGTAGAGATGTATGCGCATGTCCAAAACCCATTTCATGACCAATTATGCCAAATTGAATCAAATCACTATCTTTCCTTCCATTCTAAAAAAAGCAACCCTTCTCCTGTCTCCTCTTTTTACTGGGAAAGGGGCCAGGCCTGCTGGATGCACAGTGGTCTGTGGGAATGCGCCATTTCAAATCCCAGCTGAAAGGGGCACAGCCAGGTTGGCACATAAGTGCAAGGACAGGCGGTGCTGGGGAATCAGGGACTGGAAGGACAGAGGCAGAGTATGTGCATCAAGCAGAGAGCTTTAGCTTGACACTGAAACAGCAGATGAAGCTGTCGCCTTGGACTAAGCCCCCATTTTCATCTTTACACCTTTAATGGTGAGACAAACACCTTCCACCATGCATTGCCATTCATTTATTAAACCTCACCCACCCCCCCATATATTTATGGGCTGCACAGACACAGAAGGATTACAGAGGTAATCTAATGTGACCTCCTGGAAAACTTTTCATCTAACTTTCAAGAGAAGTCAGATGAGAGGGAAAGACCCCTTCGTTTCAAATTCTTAGTGGAAGAGAGACCACACACGGTGTGGTAGATTGTGCTAAGAGCCAACTGATAAAAGGAGAGAAGAAAAGGCTTTTTTGCTTCTGGTTTGAACACACTTGGCTTCAACTTTCAAATACACACTTCTGAGGCACTGAAAATCCTTTATCAAAGCTGTATTTTCCAAAGAGATAATTACAGAGCTCATACTCATTAATATTATCCTCCTTAAACCCAGCTGGGTTGCTTCTTTGATCTATGTCTTTGGTGCTTATTTTCCATTCTTTTGGACACAATAAATTCAAAACTCAGGAAAGTCTACGTCAGGAAAGTTTAAGATCTGTCATGGGATAGAAAATATTTTGAATCCATGCAGGCTCAGAATAATCTCACATTCAGCAGTATTCCTTATCCACATGAGGTATGTTTATATTCTAGAAAAATAAGAACCACATGATTGAGGAGCTGCACATTAAAGTTAATAAAAGTAAATAAAAAAATAAGAACAGAACTTTGTGTTCTTTTATTGATCATCATGTTAATATTATTGTTTGAGCAGTTTTTCCATCTTCTGTTGAAAAAATCATCCCCTAAAGATATTCTTAATTCAACAGTGCACTGTTGAATAAGCTGCAGTTGATATCAAGAAAAAAAATGGCCTAAAAATTCAAAATATTAATCTCTTGGATAAAGACAATCATTTTTATGTTTATGCATAATTATTGTTGTTGCATGATGAGATATTACTTTAAAAGTTGTCATATATAAGTAATGTTTTCAATTTAAGACTATGTTCTATGTTGCTCCCCCCTCAATTTCTTCAATTCACCTTTTCCTTCTCTTTCTGTGCGCAAAACACTGCTGTATTATTTAACATTAATTATTCAATAATGTAATCACTTCCAGTTCCCCATTCACCTAATTTGGTAGGAAAGCACAAGCCAAGCTTTTGTCAACCCAGAACAGGAGGACCACGGGGCAAACATAGCAGCATATTTTATAGGTCAAGGACATATTCACTATTTCAGAACATCCATTCAAGATTCAGCAAAAACTCTCCCATGAGCAATACACAGAGTTCTTTCTTTGGCAAGAACAAAGGAAGCCACATAACTGTATTTATTCTCATTCTTTTTATCTTCCACATAGGGTCTGTCAGCACACCAGTAGGAAGTGAATATAGATTTTTGTTTGGTTGTCACTATTACTGGGTTGAACCACAGTTCAGAAAATACTCCAGCAACACATCAGTTTAACCACCAGCAGTTGGAATTAAGAATATAAGACTGAATATAAGCTCTTATACAAGCACTGGATAAATTCCAGGTTTCAGATGCATCAACGTTTTTGAGCTTATTTCTGCTATTTTCTCTCATTTTCAATATCCTTTATAGAAAGTTATTTTGGGAATATTTCAAATATAAGTGAGAGGCTAACATTTGTAACCTTTGAACAAAGCATAGTCTTTGCAAGTCAGAAGGATGACCTTTTACTTGAAATATTTAAAGAAGAGAGAAACTGCTTTGTCTTAATGCAAAACTATTAGAAAAAATAATATATAAATACTGCTATATTGCTCCAAAGTAGAAATCACAAAACCGGAAAATGGTAGACAGAGCCTCACATAAACTGCCTCAATTCCAGGAAAGGTCATGTCAGAGACTAGACCAGACCAGACCTTCTCCTTTAGAACACAAAAAATGAAAATATGTAGTTCCTTAATATACAGCAATTCCCCATAAACTAAGCAATTTACTACGTATCTAATTCCCTTCGTAGCATGATTGCTATCTAGATTTTCACTCGTGTGTTTTTTTTTAAGCAACAGCTATGAATATGCAAGAAGAAGGTATTTTGCTACATAATTATCTGGAGAAAAAATAATGAATTAGATATCCAGAAAGATAGTATCTCTTACTTCAACCACTACAGAGAAATTCTGTAGTCTATGTCAGGAAATGAAGAAGAAAATACTTACTCACTCAAATACTAAAATAACTATTAAAATGGGAAAAACTCTGTAGAAACATAGCTTGCTATAAGCATGGTCAGGAACTGCATTGCACCATTCCCTTTTGATTTCACCATTCCCTCTAACTACAGCTCTTTTTCCCACACTAACTGACTTCCTCTGTTGTCATACTTCAATCCTTCTCTACTCAACTTAGTTTTGTAATAAAATATTAAGATGGAGACACAAGTGGGAAAATAAGTCTCAGTTTATCCTCTGTGACAAGAAAAAGTACAAAGAAAAAAGGAGAAGTAAAGAACTAAGAAATATTCAGGTTTTTTTAGATTTAAAATATCTTTAAGCTTCACTGTATTTTGAGGATTACTGGACAGAATTCAAATATTCTGAAGAAGGGCTATGTGTAACCGTAATGATCAAGATGAAATTGAAACCATTAATAGGGATTTTGTATGACAATATAAGCTACAGAGGTTAATTGCCTTTCAGATTTAATTGCTTTTTTCTTTTTCTTTTTATTTAAAATTAAAATTTAGAATCTCCATGTCTCGCTTACTGCCTTAGAAAATAGCAAGTCCTTCTAATTCCAGAGGAACCTGGAATTAATCTGTTTCTAAATTAATTTTCTGCTTACAAGGAGAAGATTAGGCAGACAATACATATTTAGATATTTTATACATTGGAGGTAGATTTACCTTGTCACCTTCAGAGAAAGTAATTCCATCAATGGCCCTTTTCCAAGTAATCTCTGGGACAGGTTCTCCTTCTGCTTCACAGATGAGGGTTGCTTTCCCATTCTCATATGTGGTTTCATTTTTAAGTTGTATTATTTGAGGCTGCACTGTTAAAAATACACATTGCATTACTGATCCTGCACAAAGAATGTCATACTAAAATCTATCTTTAAATCCACCTTTTTTCTTTTCTTTTTTTTTTTTTTTTTTTTTTTTTTTTTTAATTAACTCAAGTTTTAATGTTACTGTCTATAAAAGCAATTAACTTTTCTGACCTCAAGCTGCACAGCAACCAGTTCTGTCTTCCCCATTTGCTGAACATCCTGCGCCCTTGCTGGGATGGGTCCTGGCTTGGTAGCTGTGTTTATGTGCTTTTTTTCCCTTATGAAGAAGCTGCCCAGGAGCCTGTGGAGTCTCCCTCCCTGAAGACAACCAAAACCCAGCTAGACTTGTCCCAAGATGTCTACTTTGTCTGACTCTGGACTAGGGGGTCTCCAAAGGTACTTTCCCGTCTCAGGTATTCTTTGATTCTATAATAACCCATGTTCGTCTTCAAATGCATATTATTCAAAAATAAAAATAGGCATTATTACCATTATTCGACTTTGATCTTTAGTAATGTTTCACTGGCCTATATAAATTACAGAATTTAAAAAATCTCACAGAAACAAACACATTTCACTGGTATTAATGCCATGGAGAACTGAAGAGTCCTCTGATACAGAGGTGTTCATCCTTACTTACCAAGTAAATGGTGGTAAGATACATTTAAAAAAATTCGGATATTGTTTGCATTCTTGAAATCATTCCACTTTATAGCCTCAATTACATAGCAGCTACATCTTTCAATATATACTGTACCTTATCAGATTATTTATGCAAACAATATAATTTCTGGTTACATGTGAAAACTTTTACATCGAGGATTTACCTGTACAATATCACACAAGAACTCCGTATTAGTACTCTGCATAGAATATTATTCTATTCCATGACATTCAAGTTTCTTCATTAAAAATGTTGTGATCCTATGTATTTCCTCATGTATAATGATCACTTAGTTTCTCTGAACCTATTCCCTTTATACATTGAAGAAGACAACCATCCCTCTGGAAAATCCAACATGTAATCCTTTAATAAGAATATGATTCAATATGTTTACACACAAAAGTAGTGAATAAAATTTACATGAGTGAATTAAAATTGGGCAGGTCTTAAATTGACTTCACAAACTTTAAGTACATTTGTTGAAAGCAATGTATTTTCTAAGCAGTTTTTCTGAGCTTTGATTTTGAGGAAGCACTACCATAATGTATTCCTTATGAAACAGAAAATAAAGAGATGTCATCTGTTTTCTAGTGGGGTTACTAAGGTGTGTGCTATGCAGAATAGCAATATTGGCTTATGTTCATGGATCAAAATGGGAATAATAATCATCCAGATTGGAATGGGCACCACGATGGCTTCTTGACCAACCCCCTCATCAACGCAGCATTGACAGACCCTGTTTAGGTCAGATTGCTTAGGGATTTGTTGAGCACTATCTTGAAAAATGTCAAGAACAGAGACTAGACAACCTCTCAGCAGCCTGGTGCTGGTAAGGTGTGTTTTCTTTATGTCCAGACTCCTGTTTCATTTTATGACTCCTCATTTATAAGCATTGTCTCACAGATGCTACATTCAGTGTCACCAAGAAGAATAATAAAAACAAGTTCAAACTTACTATCTGTAGGCACATCACCTACCTTCTATCCATTCCCTCCACACAATTTTTAGTCTCACTTCTCATTCCTTTTCTCCATATTCCTTCTGTTGCTTCTCTACTGTCTGTTCATCCTTGACTATTATGAATAAACTATTGTGTGTTTACTGCATAGAGATGAGAAACAAGTAGCATTTTACCTAAGAAAGCACTGAACTAGTATCCTGCTTCATTAATATATAATCTATGGTGAGTGAGATCATGTGAAGAAAGAAAACACTCTGAGTGATCAGGAATTCTTGAAATGTCAACTGGATCCAGATATATTGAATGCAGTAGAAGGTAGCAAGCAAATCATTACACCAGGATATCAATTTGGCCAAGGAAATACAAAACTCCTCTGTGGTACAAAAAGGGATGTCAGTGGAAAGACTGAAAAAACCCACCAGAATTAGAGATAAAAGATAATTACATTAAACTTCAAAATAACTTCAATTATTACTCTCACTTTCAGGATCATTCAAACGTCTATGAAAGATTTCACCTTGGCACTCAGGTGCTCTATTTCTATGGCCATATCACCTAGCTACAAAATAATCTGTTTCATCCTTCCATTCCTTTGATATATCATCATCCCTGGAAAAAAGGAAAGAGATATAGCAAACATAAAGTTTTTTTCTTTTTCTTTTTTTTTTTTTAAGAGGGATCATACGCAGTATTTCATACTAAAAATTCTCAAAATTTATAATTATTTCCATCAAAATGAGTTCCCCATCTGTACAAATGACAAACAATGTAATTTTCTCAAGATGATGCATGTTCCAAAACACAAAAATAATTCTTAACCTTAGACTTATTCTGAATTCCTTCAAGATCTTCCTGAAATGGATAACTACAAGACAAAAAGTTTTAGCTTGACATTTTAGACAGAGTACCTGACATTTAAAGGAATAAGCACTGATGAATCATCAAATACATCTCACTGACAGCCATTACTTGGAAGAAGAGAGCTCATATGGAAGATATTATTTAATTAATTCATCTTTGTAGGTCACAAGTCATAACTTACTATTGACTAGAAGCTTTTACACTGTTTGAATACTTTTCAATGACATTTTGGACATTGGAAAATATTAAAATGCATTTGTGTTTATGTAAATAAAACTATTTGAAAATGCCAGAACTAATATTGACAGAAATACTAAAACAGTCATTTCCCTTACTCTCCCGCCTCCAGTTTTTTAACTGTTCTTTCTAAATTGATGAGGTATTTCTCAAACTGAATTGGTATTTGTTTTTTGTATTCTAGAAAATATGAAGCACATAAAAATACAGAGCCTTGGAGTGCAAATTCAGGAAGCCTTCAGGGTTTTGCTGCTTTCTCCAGTCAAAAATATTGAAATATAGATGTTGTGATGTAATTGAAACATTTGTAAGCTAAATGACCTGGCTTAAATGAAAGGATGCTTGAACATAGAAAGGAGCTAAACTTCATTAAAATTATTTAAGGTAAGGAATTAGTATTACTAGACATGCATTGTTAAATATGAACAGAGTGATGATGCCAAATAAAGAAAACAACGTTGACTGGTTGGAAAGTTTGTTTTCTGAGTCTAGAAGGTTGATTTTAAGTTTTCTAACACTTCCTCAGTAAACAAGTTTCTCTCAGACGCCTTCCTTGGACTATTCTGGATTTGTCTCATTGCTATGTACACACAGCCTCCCCATAAAGGTTATGAGGAACATGAATAGCAGTCTGAGGCTTTTGTTTACAACCATTTTTTTGGGAAAGTTACGCAATTTATTGAATTCACAGAGTTCTACCCATACCTTTAATAAAGAGTTTCATCAGACCTGGGAAGCAAAAAATAAAGCTTGAGATAGTCCTGCTTATGTCCCACCAAAAGAATTATTTTAAACAGTTTAATATTGATACAAACTTGGTTGTACTGGTGAGAGGCATAGTGTATGTCTGTATGACTGCCTGAATAATCTCTTGATTAATACATCCCAGGAGGAATCGTACCTTTCTGCTGTCCTCCTGCACAGACACATTTGAATCAGGTGGCAAAACTGCAACCCCATCCTCCTGGAAACTCCTGCTACAATTTGAACTTAGTAAACAAGCTAGAGCCCAACATGGAAATATCAAAGAAAGAGATCTCAGAAATTTGATTCCTTATATGATAAGGATTCACATGCACACCAGTATGAAATGGTCCACCATGAACTGAGTCTCTCTCTTTGGATGGTATTATTGAAACATGTTAAAATGCTATTTCTGCTTCATGCTCAGAGGCGTCTAAGACTTGTCTTCTGGGACAACTGTCATCACTGTCTTTACAGATTGGATATTTTTTATTTTAGAAAGTAGAAGTATTACAAAAACGGGAGGAAGTAATAAGGAGGAAAAAAAGAATGCAGAAAATGTGTGAATTTCTAACATTATATCTGTAAGCGCTGAGATGTACTTTGCAAAGCTGAAGTTGGTGAACTTCATAATAACTGCAGAGAGCAGGCACAGATAGCTCCATACACAAAATTGTGGGATTCTCCTTCTGGAGATATCAGTGAATTTAAGTAAGAAAAGTTTCCATATATGTATAGAATAGCATCTCATGACAAAAAAAAATGAAAAAAACATTTAAAAACCTATATAAATCTGCTTACTAAGCCCAAAAGAAAATTATTGAGTTATGCTCCAGGCACTAAAGGAATGCATCATTAAGACTGAAAATAAGGAGAAAATTTACATAACTCCTCACCCCAATCTAAGAGGCACAATACAGCCTTTTTGGTTCCAAGATGAATGGACTAAATTAACCTAAAAGTTTTGAATTTTAGCATTTGGAATAAACTCAAGAGGGAAAAGATAGGAGACGTCCATTATATTTTCTCCTATCTGGCAGGTGACAAAAAATGGATTAACAATAGCATATAATCAACATAAATTACAATAATCAATAAAAATTACATTGAACAAAGCTGTAAAAACCTTTCCATTATACAACATTCAGATTATAACTAAAAAGGCATCTAGAAAATAAAAATAGTATGTGTTTAAACTATGCATTAAGTACAAAGTTGTCTTTTGTTATGCTTTTTGAGGAATACCTCATTTGATTTTTGTGAAGTAATTTGTCAGAACTTTCTGAAATGTCAATGAAATACTTTTTCAGACTGACATCTCACTGATTATGTAGGTGTAACACCTATACCATAGAGAACTGCAAATTAAATTATCCTAGAACTTCTTCTAAATTTTTTATCAATCCTGATTAAAGAAAGATTATTTTTTCTTTCTAGGAAAATGAATTATTAAACATATAGAGGCAGCTTTCTGTGACCTAAGTACAGAAAAGAGAATACTTGTTGAAAACCTCATCTCCAAGTATCATCAAAATGTATAACCACACATTTGAGTGATAAAGAAGTAGAAATAAGCAACTAGAGCAAAAAAAAAAAGAAAATCCTTCGGAATATAAACACTATTCATATTAAGCATGAATATGTCTTTAATTAATTTAGTCTGATCATTTTTTATTCTAACATAAATGAAGACTACTGCCATCACCTTGGAGAAGGAATGATGGAGAAATTAATTTTTACTTTGGAAAAAGTAAGAAGATGTAAGAAGCTTAAATGTATTGAATTTATTGACTGTTCTTAAATCAACTGCTCATTGTTATGTTATTTTTGGAAATTTTTTTTGAGTTGTCCATAGATGTAAAAATGTGGTCTTTCATAATTGAAAATGATAATTTAGATGTATCTAAACACACGTATGTACAAATATGGCTAGTTACTACTGAAAAAAAAAAAAGAAAATGAAACTGTGTGAGTGAAAGTGATAGCTACCAAATAGAGATAAATACAAAGAACATTTTTAAGGAATTCAAGGATGAACACCTATAGTTTCAAGCTGTTCAGCGGTAAACATAAATGAATTTGAATTAGAAACCTTAGCACAGGTTCTAGGTGTTAATCCAGATGAGACCTTTTAGGGAGCAATTGCTAACGATACAGAAACAAGCTATGGCAGATAAGAGGGTGAGAGAGATAAACAAATTAAAAAAAAAAAAAACCAAAACAAAAAAACCCCAGAAAAGTAGAAAAGAAAAAAAAACAGGGTTTTTTCTCTCTTTTTAGAACAAAGCACTGATACAGATGAACTGGGGAGGGCAGGGTATGTGCTTACAGGTTTTCACACATATATCAGAGCTGCAGAAAAATTGTCAGAGTAAGCAATTTATATCAGAATAAAAAAGGTTTTTTAGCATTGATACTGAAAAAAAAACCCAAAGTTAAACTAAAGAATCTAGGTCATGTGTGGAAACTAAATATATGGCTATGACATGGCTCTGAGATGAGCATGTCTATTCAAAAGTCCTGCATTCTAGAAAGTTCAAGTGTTGAATTCTATAATGTTACTATTATTTTTATTGCATTATGGTTATATTACTGTTATTATGAGTTTCAACACTGCCAGAACTGTGTTATAGAAACAGCAGTCGTTGCCCTAAGGAGTTTGCATTGTGAATTAAATTTAAAGATAGCAGACATGTAAGACAAATAAGCTAATGAAATGGGAGAGAAAAATGCAATTTAATAGGTCAATTTAACATAAACTAGTTATTTGTGTACTATTTAGCTATAATAACCAGCCACCTGCCTTGCCATTTTCAGACTGCTGCTTTTTTTTATACATTTAATGGAAAAAAGATAAGTAGTTATTGGCTGTATATACGACTGAGGGTTTAATCTGTGTGAAAAAGTAAAGTTTATTGTAGGAGAAATTAAAATCCTGCCCCACTACAAATTAGCTATAATCACTGAGGACAGAGATGCAAGAGACACTCTAGAGAGTTCTTTGGAAACTTAAACAAAAGAAATTATTTTCCATGCAAGAAAGAAAAGACATAAGAAATTTAGGAGTTTAGGATGTCATGGAAACATTGTAGGTTTATAATGGATTTAACCAACTCATTGTATCCATTAAAACATTAGGATTAAACTTTCCATGGAGTCCCCAGAAAAGTGGATGCTAAAAGATGAAAAAATACATACAGGAAATCCTCACTCTTAATCTAGTGTCTCCTTTTCCCTATCCCTTTCATTAAAAAGTTTCCTTGCTCTAGGTAAAAATCAAGTAAATTCCAGGCACACTTAAATTTACTTGAACAACGCACACAGTTATTTCTGACAGAAACTTCCCTAAATCCATATCAAAACTAGAAAGTAATTTCTATTCCTTTTATTTTTTTTTAAGTTTGGAAATACAGTTGAATAAAAATTTCAGTTTTCCAAACGAAGATGCTGTACTTCTTGAGGCTGAGATAAAATTTAAAATTTTATTTCGTCTTCTTTCTTTTGAAAAACAATTGAGAATAACTCTCAAGTACCTCAGAATAACAGCACAATGGTTAGGCAATCCACCTGGAATACTGAGCTGGAGACAACACAGCATAAAGAGTTTCTCAAAGAGGAGACAGTGATGCACGTGAACACAGACATGATCACCTGACACCATGGCTTCACCCTCAGGCTCCCAGACCCCAAATGCCAGCATTATACAATCCAATATCTACCCTCTTAAATGTAAATTATCAGATTACTCTCTTCTGTCAGAACTCTCTCACTTTTATTAATTATTATTAGCTTCAGCTGGAAATTAATGTTAAACATTTTTTTTTTTTTTAACTTGGAAGATAATTTCCTATGTCCTAAGTATGGCATTTAACTGTTCAAATAGAAATTATCTTTCTCTATAATACAAGCTATATTTAATGTAAAAAAACCAACACATTCATTTTTGTAGGTATTCATAAGTAAGTTACAGCCTTTTTCCTTGCACAGTGATTCTGAGGGATATTTTCTACATACTTACATATACCCTCTCTCACTAGGTTATATCTCAGCAAAACTTCAAATAAACTATCAGTTCTCTGTAAAAGAGGGAATCATTAACACAGTTGGGGTGGTGGAGCACAGAAAGAGAAGTAAGAGTTTTGAGGTTATTACTTTCATCCTTTGAAGCTCAGAGCACACAATATTTTTGTGACTACATCTGCAATGTGCACTTAAAAAATAGAAGTCAAGAAAGAAAAACAAATAAATAAAAAAAAAATCAGGAAGATCTCTCCATGACATTGCCTTACTAAAACCCATCACTGCTTAGAAGTCAAAATAACCTGGGTTTCCCCCTTTCATAATTTCCCCCTTTCTTCTCTTAGTTTTCTTGCAAGCAGTCAACTTCTAAATGAAAACCAGAGTGAATTAACTATTTTAACACTCCATTGTACTGCATGTGAATAGCAGAAAAGCAAATGCTGAAGATAACCTTTTCAAAATGAAATTCAGATGTAAAGGTTTAAGTAGCCAACAGGGAGAAAAGAAGTTGTAAAATCGTACAGAAACCACTTTGCTACATCAGTAGGCATTTTGCAGAAATACTATTTCAATGAAAATAGTGAATTAACACCTATTTCCTTACTGTTTGCATTTTTAAAGGAAAGATGGACCATATTATGCAGTACTTACCAAAAACTTGAAGGAATGTCTGTTTTTTGTCAATTCCTGCTTTGTTTTTAGCATTACAGATATAAGAACCCTTATCGATACTTTTTATATCTCTTATTGTTAGCTGTGTATTGCTTCCTTTCAGAACATATTTTTCATTTTCTTCAATAAGTTTACTATTCCTTAAAAAAAAAAAAAAAATTATAAATCAACCACTATGTTCCAGTAACAATGTGTTATGGAAGCATCAATATGCTGAAAATAATACTTGAGGGAAAAGTCTGCTATTATACCAGCCTCAAAAATCACAATTTAATTATCAGTTCAAAATGTGTATATATATATATAAATGCATTAAAAATACTTTAATACTTTTATTCTTGAATGTTCAATATTGACCTAATGTTAGAAAAATGGTTGTGAATAGGATTCTAGGATGGCTTACAGTCAAGGAAGGGCATAAGGAAATTGGTTATAAATTCTATGTGAGAAACCACTAAAAGCATATTTTTCGAGTGTAACTGCTGCAGTTCACACTAGCAAAATTGTAGCATCTTATAAAAAAACCAAATTATGTTCACATGGAGCCTATTGGCACATCAAGGACCCATCCAAATTATTTCCTCTCAGTTGTTGTTGGCTAGCCACAACTTAACAAGCAGGCATGTCTCCAGATGTTAGAATGAGCTGTGACCAGATGGTACAGAAATAATAAAATCTTGAAGCATTCTGAGAGCTGACTGAGGCTTGACCAGTCCATTTGAGCACCTTGGCCTACACAGAGCTGCTTTTTCAAAAGGGTATTACTCAAACATTCTATTCTATTCAATACGCCTAGTTTAGGACACTTAATTTTTTTCAAGATTTGAACAACAATGATTTCCATTTTATTCTCATATAACGATAACTATATATATTTCATATTTTCCTAAATAATATTTTTTTTCTAAAAGTGAGGATACTGCTTATTTCTTGGGAGAATCGAAACTGTTAGTAAGAGTCCCCTGATATCTATGTAGTTTGCACTTTAGTAACACTTTTTTGTAAATAATTCTAATTCCCTAATTTACCAACTTCAAGATATTATTATGATACTTGTTCATTTCCTTTCCAAAGAAAATCACAAATTGTTTTACAGACCAGGAAAGACCTAATTTTCCATATTAGATAGTCTCACAGAAAAACCAAACCAAGCCAAAAACAGGACAAACAGAAAAAGCCACCCAGACCCACTATACAACAACAAACAAAGAAACAAACAACAATAAAAAAATCCCAAACCACTAAAAAAACTCCTAGTGATTTCTTTTAGGAGACAAAATTCTATATTCAAGGTTAGAAGTAATTTCCAGGTACCTGTCTTCACAATCATGGATATCTATAGCAATTTCTCAGCAGAAATGAGATTATGATCATTTTCCTGAACCCTCTAGTGAACAGAGAGATTGATATTGATGCTGATATTGGATAATAGGAAAACATGAATAATATACTTAAAGTGGATTATTTCTTTTGTGAGATAATTCTAAGTCCTGTCAGCAAAGACCAGGAAATTAATCCACCTAAATTTTAGCAGTGCAAATTATCTCCACAGCTGTAAACAATGTTCTCAGTAGGACTATTCACACGAGTAAAGATTTCCAGTTCATGACCTGGAGTTACATTAGGATCTTTATCTTACAGTCTTGGATAATATAATTCCATTAGTATATTGTCTCTCTGAAGGTTATGCTTTACTTTAATATCAGCTTCAATAGAGATATCAGTTCAATGGAGAATTAATTAGATTCTCTAAGTTCACAAAATATCAACAAAATATATACATATTTGAAATAGACCAGCAACTAAACTTTGATGATCTTTCTTCTTGACAAGGTATTTCAAAGTCACTAATTTTTATAAGAAATTTTTGAGAAAAACTGACACATTAATTCAGAAGCATCCATTTTAAATTGATAAAATCTAAATATCATCAGTACCTAGAAATAAAAATGGTCAACATCAATAGTTCAAAGTTCACCACATTAGCTGTTGTCTTAAAGAGCTGAAAGGTTGAGACTGTTGTTTTGTCCAGCCTCTTGCTTACAGTCAACACACAGAGATATGAGTCCCTTCAATAGTAGTATCATCTGATTTAAAATATACAGATATTTTTCATGGCCTATTTGAAGTTGATCTGTTAAAATCAGTTCATTGGAAACCAAAAAGGAAACAAGGGTAGTAGAAGTCGTGATAATCTACTTTTTAATTGACTAAAATAGCAGTGGACTGTAAGACTACCTTTGAATAAATCCAGATTCTGCAGGCCTTGATAAAGAAACTTAATTAGACTGAATGAGTGAATAACTGGTGTGAGAGTCCATTTTAAGAGGCCACAAAGACAGGAGAACGTAGAAATGTGTGTAACACAAGTCCTCAGTCTTGATGAACCACCTTAACAGGCATGGATATACTTTTTACACCATGAAGTGAAAATCCAGCAGCAGAATGGAGTAAAAAATCGTTTCCGCCCTTTTTATCAGTACTTTTCCACAGCTCTCCAGGATACTGAATATACTTCAGAATGTTTTGCAAGGAGACATCAGGAAATGTTATGATTATCCTCTGTTAGAATATCTAACACCATCTCTCTGAGGCCATTAGCCGTACACAGCTATTCAGAGAATTCAGAAAACAGGCTTCCATTAAGTCACTTTATTACACCTGCCAATTTTACAAATGGTTAACCTGAGACAAATTAAATAAAACGACTGAACTCACAGAGATAAAAGGTGAGGTTGGGTTTAAAACTGAACACAATTCCCTTAACTTGCTGTGATCAATAATTAAAATCCTTCCAAAATCACTATTAAAACTTTATTAAATTCAAGACATAATTCCACTTGTTTATTAAAATATAAACACAGTAAAATTGAGGTTAGTACCAACTTATTTTCAACAAAAAGCACACTAAACAGGACAAAATAGGGAATAATTTGCTATTAATTCTGATAAATGTATTCAATTAGTTTCTCAGTTTATGACAAGCATACTAATATTAGATAAATTAGTTTAGATAAACTTTCCTAACGCTCACTGAAAATGCTTTCTAGATTTTTCTCAAAATCAAGGAAAATTATGTTGATCTGACTTTCCTATGCTCAGTCTAATGTTTAAAAATCGTGTAGAACTATTGTAGAAAACCTAGGTCTTTATCTTGACATAATTTTTAGATAAGATCAAGTACATGAGAAGAGATCAGCAGATTATGAATCCTTTTAATTGACTAAATGAGGGAAAATGGATCAGAAAATTTCAGGACAGAGATATCAGAAATTTGAGGCAGAAATTTAGGACTGGAATACCATTGAGAATTGTTTTCTTCCTCTGAAAACAGAAGGAATTTTCTCCTCCCATTTTTTCCCCTGCTTGCATATCAATAATAATATCCTGTCCCAGGGATAAATGTTCTTTTTCATGTATCAGTTTATCAGTCAGCAAATGAAAAAAAAAGAATATTTTCTACTGACGATGAGTGTAAGAAATTACACTCTAATCAGATGAAAATTAAAAGCTAATCAAAGGGGGAAAAATACAATCAAAAGGGAAGAGATGTCCATTAGCAAATATTCCTCATTATAAGACAGTTCCTGAAAGAGGAACAGGTTAGAATTTTGCACATGATGATTCAATATTCAGTCCACAAGCCTGATAAACTTCTGGAAAATCTTTACAAAAGATATATAATGAATGGGTTAAAAATTTAGCTCCTTAAGGGCTGTCAAACCAAAGGGAAATCCTTCAGTAGGCTCTGATCAGTGGACACAGAGATAAGCGTGTACATACTATGGTATTTATGAAACATTGAAAAAATCCCACAACTCTTAATGAAGATATCCACAAATGGTGGAAATATATGTAATCTTCCTTAATATATACCACAATGCTTGTTGTCATACACCAAAGCCATTTAGGATAGCAGATTTCAGGCAAATCTTATAAATTTTGGTCAGATAGGAGAGACATTTAAAAAATTACTTCAAAGACATCAAACAAAAAGAATATGATTTCAATTTAATATCAGTTCTTTGATTTGGGCTATACACATTTTGGGGGTTGCTTTCCTCCTCTTCACTAAATTTTGAATTCTAAGCCACACCAAGGTATTAACTTTGCATTCTATTTATTTACATCTCCTGGGATTTAAATTGCCTGAGAGAAAAATTTAACTTCACAATTGACCTATGGCATAATAAGATTAAGGTATCAGTCAAAGGAAGAGAAACTTAATCTAACATTGTTCAAATATTCAAAGGGAGGTGAAGAGTTGATGGAAATTCCATGGAAATCGCTTCTATGCCCATTTTGAAAATGGGATGACCTTTTAATCCACTTGAAATAATGTAAGTAGATGCAAATTATTCATGTCTAAAATAGAAATGTACACTGGTATGAGGTATTGAGATACTTTATATCCCAAGACTGAAGCATATCTTCATCAAAATCGAAAGAACACAGAGTAAATAGATATTTAAATTTTTACAAATGTTATATGGTAAATGTTCCCAAATGACATAGCTATACTATGCTCATGTCATTGATATAATGAAAAAAAACACACATGAGATTTAAAAGCAATTCCATTTTCCAAGTATTTTTTTCTCATAAAATTACTTTAAGTTACACTGAAACTTATTCAATGAAACATCCCTTGGTCCTACAAGCATCTAAATTCATACCTCTTTCTGAATCTCACTGAAATAGAGAGTTAAGGGTAGAATCTATCTTTAAAAATGTGGAAAGCATTACCTTCTTTTTTATTAGCATTGCTGAACTGTGTTGGATACTTATTTATTACATAAATGCGTATCTATCCATTTATGTGCAAAAGTTGTTGTTAGGTTGTTCTTGTACTGTTTTTGAGATATGGACTTATTTCTTCTCCACTCACACATGAAGAAACCATGACAATATGGTATTTTTGTTATTTTTTATATTTACTTCATTTGCTGGCAACCTGAGTGCAATTGAATTTGTGTGAGTCTATTCACACATTAAAGCTTAATCCAGTCTTAGCAGTTAGAATAGAAAGGGACATAAAATTCTCCTAAAATTCAGTAGAGAAATTAAGGTTGCACAGCTTAATGGGCTGTGATAGAAAATTGGAACACATTAAAACAATGTGCTCTGATGTAGGGACCTTGATGGAACTCACCTGTACCAACTGATCTCAGGTGGAGGTGATCCAGTGGCTCTGCAGAACAAAGTTATTGCCTCTCCTCGATCTGCAGTTGCATTGAAGGATTTCTGTAGCAGAATGATTGCAGGGGGAACTGCAAAATAAAACATTATGTCCAATGGATGAAAAATAATATATTTTAGATGTTTCAGGAGAAATTTAAAATACAGTAACCTTTGCTAATTTGGGAATTCAAGGTTACAATTAGGGATCAAGTTACAACTGTTAGCAGTACTTCTTTACTTTTCTTGAATACAAGACTTTTAATATTATCAGAACACTTACGACTTATTTTTAATAGAATAAATTTTTGAAAGTCTTTTTCAACAGTTTTTCAATTTGCTTACAGAACGTTCTAAGATAGCTGGAGTTACACCTAATGTGTATAAGGCACATAAGACATAAAACTATGTACTGATGTTAGATGTCATATCGATGTACAAGTGTTTTTAAAAGAGGGATCAGTATGCAGGAGTTTTGGTTATGCTTATTTAATTCCTTTTACTGAGCTCCAGCATACTTCCTAGGCAGTATGAAAGCCCTTCCAGCTTCCAAAGGGTAAATGTGATAGAGTGTGATAGAATTGCATCAATGGATGCAGNAAAGCCCTTCCAGCTTCCAAATGGCAAATGTGATAGAACTCAGTGGATGCAATCTACTTTTATTCACAAGAATTTAATTTTGTTCTAATAGTGACAGATGTTTTCTGTTCTTGATGGGATGAAGTTATCATAAAAAATCATGACATTTATAACATTAATAATGATAAAATAATAACATTTTATGACTGTTATAAAATCATAACAGTTTGCAAATAACCTCTACTCAAGAGAAAAATTTGCAATATTTGAGACAAAACAATTCACGGATTTCACAAAACAGATATTTAACATATCTGTTTACATATCTGCTTCCATTCATTAACAAGCAAATATGAAATATTCAAGGCCAGATTAAATGGAGATCTGAGCAACTGGGTCTAGCAAGTGTCCCTGCCCACGTCAGGGGTTTGAAACTAGATGGTCTTTAAGGTCCCTTCCATCCAAACTATTCTATGATTCTGTGAAATACACAAATAAAATCAATCCAAGCAGATTGGATGATAGGTGGAAAAGAAGAAATGCCACAGAAAGTGAGAAGAAAGGGAAAAGATTAGAGCCTCACAAAATAGAAGTCAGCTAGCAAGAACATCCTGTGAGATGACAGAGTGACTCAGTTATCCTTTTTATCTTTGCCCTTCACTAGCAAAAAGATGAAACAGGCAACCCCAATGAACTTGCTTGTAGTGTTCCATTGCACTCCACCAGATTTTTCTCTTGAAAACCAACGGTTGTGGCTTTCTACCAAATATTTTGGGAGACTTTTTACATCTGAATCTTAAATATATCAAATTAATATAAAATCATGCACCAAAATTATCAATGATCAGTAATTGCGTGTTATTATGTACTTTTCACACTTTTTAATGGTGTGTTTTATAGTGTTTCACAGATCACTTCCTTCCTATCTGGAATTGCATGGGCCATTACTCAGCATGCAAGACCCTTCTGCAGTGCAACAGGAATTTATCCATCTCCAATAAAAAACCTCACAACGCTACTTAGAAAGCTTTTAATGCATCTTAGCTATTTCGCAGTGCATTCTAATGTCTAGACCTTGAAACAGAGTTGGGAGTATGAGGAGATAATCCTTTGCTAGAAGTAGCATGTTCTTCACTGTTCACCACTAAGAACTACAGGACTGTGACCTGGTTCAGCATATTACTTAAGCGCTTCAGTCTTCCAAGTGATACTTGCAATGACAATGAAATGAAATATTATTTTCTCTTTTCAAAAGTAAAATTCTATTTTGCTCATCATTTCTCAAGGAATAAATCTGTTTTTATTTTTATGCTGGCATGTATATAGGTTGGATCTGAAATGTAAAGCTACAAGAAGAAAAGAGAAATGATGATATGCTGGTTACTCTCTTGCATTTCATATTTAAAGCAGAGTGGCAAAACTCAGTACCATATAACTGTGTAAACAGTTCTCTTTCAATAATTTAAATGAGATCAGGATGACTTTTAATTTATGGAACTTCTCAGAGAATAAGAAAAACCCTAAGTAGTACATTATGGAAAAATAATAATCATAAAATAAAAGGAATAAAAAAGAGTAGGGAAAAATAAAGAAAGACAAAAGAACAAGTATAAGAATATTTTCTTTACAGAAGGACTTGAATTCTTTCATTCTCTTCTATAGCAACCATTTGTAAACACAGAAAATCCTGACATTCAGACCTCATTGTAAATATGACTAGAAAATAAATGTAACAAAAATTTTAGTGTTGCAAGTAGAAAAGAAAAGAAACATTAGATTTCTAAGAGATAATCCAGCTGTCAATTTATTACTCATTATAAGCCTCCCAGGATTTCCATACATTAAAAATTACCCTGATATCAAACTTTGTTCCAAGATTTACTTTTAATTATTTTTGAGTAAATTTTCATATGCAAACTTTAATTTAAAAAAAAACCCAACAACTATAATTGCCATGGTGTGCCAGCTTTCATAATGTACCCCTAAATTCTTTTGTTACAGTTTATCTTGCTTTAGAGGTCTTACATACTTTTATCCTGGTTTAGTTGAAACCAGGACAACTTTTTCATTGGACTGGATGCTCCTTGTGGGTCCCTTCCAATTCACCTTATTCTGTGATTCTTATTATAGAAATACAGTTAGTATAGATCTTGTATATTCCTGTACATTCTACAGTGACTATTACAAGATGAGTAAATAAACAGTAAAGCTCTAAATTTGAATAACGTTTACATACCAATACTTTCATGATACTGTTTTCTTCTTATCACAAGCTTAGATTATCCTCCAAAGTAAGTATTATTACTTATTTCTCTTTTGGAAAAGATAATGCAGGGGAAATATTGCCACGTAGCTTTTGGCAGCCTATAGACTGATCGTTCTTTTCTTTCTTTTTTGTTTTTTTTTCCCTTTTCTTTTTTGAATCTAATTAATTACTAGATTTTCTTTTTCACTAAAAACCACTAAAATTTTAAATTTTCTCTAAATTTTAATATTACTCTAAAATCTATTTTGGATCAACTTTTATTCATTCAACTTTATGTAGGCAAACCTATCTATTACTATAAATGAAGCAGGAAATAGCTATTAACTGATGCCACTCTACATGACCAACCATGTCATAATCACTTGGCAGCTGCTTCTCCTCTCAAGACTGAAGTTCAGAGATGAGTGTTAACATTCTTGCCTCAAGTCATAATAAATATACAAAGGACCAAATTTGTTTTTATAATGCAGCGATAAATTATGTGAAGTTGGAACATGGTTTGCAACCCGTTGTTTTTGGTTAAATACAGACTCTCTCAGTTCAACTGCATATAAATACAAGATAAAAGTGAAAGGTAATCAGAAGGTGGATTCATATCCCTGTACATAAATAGCATCAGAAGAAAATCTCATTTGGAATTTTAGTTGCTACCAGATGCACTCCTGGAATTGTACACAACCAGGAGTCATGGTAATGCAGCACCCGAACATACCATCTACAACCATCTAGAGAATTCTGCCTCAAATGTTGCTGCTTGACAATGCAGACTAAGAAATACCTGTGCTCTTTCTGCTGAAACTAGCTGGGAAATCACCTTACATAATGACTTAATAATGCAAACCGGGGTTTGCTGAGAAGGACCAGTCAAGGGCAAAGCATTTAAAGCTCCGAACCTAAGACACACTGGAAGAATTTCTCTGAAAAGCTGACATTGAACAGATTGCAGAGATAAAAAATGCCCTTTATGAACAGTGTCCTTTCCAGGCAATATATGAAGAGATAGGTATCTTTCAACAGGTCAATGCCTAGTTTAAGAGGTTAAATGCTGCATTGTCTCAATTCATTGTTTTTCCCTCTTAGAGGTTTATTATAAACTAATAAAATGTATAATGCAAATTTCAGGTAACTCCTCACATATTTTATTCCTTACAAAAATAAAATTTGAAAACATCTGCAACTAAAAATGTTAATAAAATGTATCTGTGACTTTTGGGACAGCTCATAAAGTACATTAAAATAGTGAAGGTGAATAATTATGAAAAATCAAGGATTTTTTTTAAGAGTGAATTACAAAACACTACTTAACTGAACTACTATAATCTGAAATTCAAGTCTTGAAATAATGATTGTTCTGTAAACTATGAATAATAATGATCCATGCTTTAAATATTTATATTTACTATTATGAAAATATTATTATGAAAAGTAATATTATGAAAAGTAATGAATTCTATTTAGTTTATACAGTAGATTTTTTTTTCAATACAATTACATTTATAGGAAACCAATACTAAACAGACATGACAATTTTATTAACCAAATTAATAAAGGTTTTTTAGAAGTTGATATATGTTAAAATAGACCATAATAATCAAATAAAGCACAAAGTCAATTAATCAACTTTACACCTTACCATTCACAATAACAATTATGTCCCGAAAGTCAATTTCTCCTCTTGCTTCCACTCTTCCTTCACATCTGTAAACTCCTTCATCACTTTTATTAATGTTAAGAATTTGGAGATTATTGTTTGCTAATACCGCAAATCGATCTAGAAAGGAAAATAAGAGATCGAGTGGCATAAATCAAGTAAATCAAGAAAACAAGAGGAACATTAACTTAAATGAATAAAATTTAAGTACTTTCTCTGTACAATCTGAATGCTCATTGACAAAACATTTGTACATTTGAAAGGAAAATGTGGGCTGAGAAAGTTGGGGTTTCTTCATTCCAAACCACATTGAATGTCCTCGAATTCAATCTGGATTTTCCATTCCTAGTTACTCCAAGGAGTAATCAACTGTAAGTTAAACTACAATTCATTGCAAAATGAGTGGAATACTCATGAGCATTTACACAGAATAACAAAAAAATTAAATGGAAAAAAAAAGACTAAAAAAATTAAATTGAGCAGTTTATAATAAAATAAGCAACAAAATGCTGTTTCTCTCTCTATCTAGACTATCTATCCTTGTGCCCATTCTACAGCCTAATGTCTAAGGATTTTCAGCTTGCTTGCCCTCCTTCCCTCCTCCTGTTCCTTTCTTCATTCACTCTTGGTCAATGATATATTTTACCACCCTCTAACACTATACAGAAATGAGTACAAAGACATAACCCAAAAAAAGAAAGCACTCTATCTTCTGCAAAGGCCAGCTTAAACTGAAATTCAATAGACATTTTGAGGAGCTGAAGGACATTGTAAAATCAGGCTCTGAAAGGCATGCACACACTTTCCTGCACATGCAGCAAATTATAATCTTCAGGAGTAAACTGGACCCGATTTTAATTTTTCCTCTCCCTTCTCTCTGAGCTAGTGTATTGGGTTTATGTGTTGATGTGTTGGACTCAAGAAGGAGCATGTTGGATCAGATATCCCCTTTGTAATCCATGGAAGACCCCATACTGCAGCAAATTCATCCTGAACTGCAACCCAGAGAAAGGATCCACACTGGAATGATTACAGACTGACCACAGGCCCCATTCCCCAATCTCCCTGCATTCCTTGGGGTGAGGTAGAGGAGCCAGCAATGAAAGAGTAAAGTTGAGACTGGGAAAAAGGAGAGGGGATATATTGCTTTAATTCTGTCTTTGTGTTTCACCATTCAACACTATTTAACTGGCAATAAATTCAATTATTCTTCCCCTCTGTCAAATCCATTTTGCTAATGCTGATGAGCGTTCTCCCTGTCTTAATCTCAACACACTTTTTGTCTCATTTTCTCCCATGATCTTGTTGTATTTAGGGTTTTTTTTTGGCAAGGTTTTGGTACTGGGGGGATACAGAAGTTGCTCTTTGAGAAGCTTCTATAAGTTTCACCCATGTCCTAGAGAGCCATTGCCAGCAGGCTCTAAGAACGACCTGCCACTGGCCAAGGCCATCAGCATCTCTGGGAAAACAGATTTAAGAAAGGGAAAAGTTACTGTGCAACAGCAATTGTAGCCAGGGGAGGAGTGAACAGACATGAGCAGAACCACCCTGCAGACACCCGGGTCAGTGAAGAAGTGGAGGTGTCAGAGCAGAGATTCCCTGGCAGGCCATGGTGTAAACAATAGAGAGGCAACTGTGCTCCTGCAGGTCCACAAGGGAGCAGAGATCCACCTGTAGCCCCTGGATGACCTGGTCAGACCAGGGGAATGCCTGAAGGAGACTGTGGGAAATCCATGCTGGAGCAGGCTCCTGTCAGGACCTGTGAACCTATGGAGAGAGGAATCCATGCAAAAAGAGGTTTTGTGACAGGACTGGAATGCCCATGGAGGTCCACACTGGAGTGCCTCTTGAAGAACTGCAGGCTGTTGGACGGATTGCTGAAGTTCATGGAGGGGTCCCCACACTGGAGCAGAAGAGTGTGAGGAGTCCTCCCCTGAGGAGGAAAGCAGCAGCAGAGATAATGTTTGGAGTCGTGTTAAGTCCAAAAAAAAGACGGTGTGGGGGAAAGGTGCAATTTAAGACTTTTATTTCTCACTATCCTACTCTGATTATGTTGGTAATTGTTTTCCTTGAGCCAAGTCTGTTTTGCACAGGAGAGCAATTGGCAAGAGATTTTTCCCTGTGCTTATCTCGATCCATGAGTCTTTTATTCTCCCTCCCCTGTCCAGTTGCAGAGGAGATGATTGAGCAGCTTCAGTGACAGCTGCTATCCAGCTGAGGTCAACCTCTTGAGGAGAGTGAGAGAGAGGCTGGGTAGGTGCCTGGAAGATGACCAAGATAAACCCACCAGAACTAGTCAATATTAACGGACTCTTCTGAGGAGAATGACTTCCTGCAATTCACTGAATGTGGGTTTTGAAGAACCTGAACCCCTGTTATTCAGCTGCTGTTCTTGTTCTATTTTGCACCTTTCAATATTGGAGGATGATGAGATTTAGCAGCTTTCAATTTTAACTAGCGAACAAATAACTTCTGTACCAGTAGCAAGAATTCTAAAATAAAATGAAGAGAGAAATAAATGTAAAAAAGAAAATCATGCTTCACCTGATAGAAATTGACAAGACATTAACATCATCAATGCAATTATGCTTATTATGCCTGGTTGGTTAAAGTCATGCTTGAATACTAATGCCATTTCATACCCTACCACATACAAAATATAGTATCTTTTCCTGTTCTGTTCCTACACAATTACCTACACAGAACTGGGCCTCCAAATGTTTTGAACAGGTGAGATACAGCCTCTCTTTAAGCCTTTAAGCACTGGTAAACCTTTTATGGTTTTTTGTTTGTTTTGTTTTTTTTTTTTTTTTACCATAGACATGCAATGTGTGAGATGAATGAGGTGATCTCCATTTCTATAAAACACTGAAAAAATGAGGGTTTCACTTAGTATCAGGAAACAAAAAATAATGTTGGCTGGATAACTTTTCAACTTTAACTGAAGAAAAATAGATACAGCAGTAGATATTCCCATGAGTATACCAGAAGTTCACTGTGCCATGGATATCTTGATAAAAATAGTGCCCTTTACTAAACAGATTCAAGTTGGTGAATCTAGAAGTAACTGGGCATTACACTACTCTGGCTCATCACTGCATGTCTGGACTCAACTCCCTCAAATTCAAATGCTTGATTTAGAAGAACAGTCAGTCACATGACCTTCCCCTTCACCCATATCACATGTAAAGTGGTGTGGCTGACAAGAAAGGCTTATGTATTTTCAGTGCCACTCAATCCAATCTAGAGGAATTTTTGGCTCATGGTTTGCAAATTTTGCTGTATATGTACCAGGCTTTGAGCCAGAATGTCCAACAAAATTCTGTACATTCTAGTAGTAAGACATGACTAAAGAGCTGTTGAATAAAATATCAAAACTTTTGGAAAATGTTGAAGACCAAGAGTTTTATTAAACCTGTTTCTCATACAACTGGCCATTCTTTACAAGAGGGATTATAATATCTTCTGAACACAAACACAGCATGTTAATCATCCTAAAGCAAGCAATTACCTTTGCATGTTGGTTAATACAAATGTATTTTAATGGTCTACATGGGCTCTGCAAGGCAATGGCACCACATCTCCAGTACTGGAATTAGAACTGCACAAGCTACTGATCTGAAGTTGAAAAGAAATATCAGAGACTATGCTACACTGAGGAAGCAGCAGGACTGGATTGCAACAGCCTGCCCAATATGATCTAGAGGGCGAGCCTGGCTCATTAGAAGTCTGCCTTAAATCATCTTTCAGAATAAGAGAGAATCTGATCATCCACCATAGTTTTTGAAACTGAAATTATAGTATAAAACAGAGTAATTTTTATTTCATAAGTCATGAAAAGATTTCTTAACTGTGAGACAGTGGGCATGTTGTTTTTTACTTGTATTATAAACCCATATAGACAAAGCACACAAAGTTTACAGTGTCCTACATTTATATGGTTTAAAACTGCTTCCTCTCAAGTATGACTGGAATTGTATTTGGATAATGTTCTAGATCAGAACTTAAGGGAAGTATTCTACTATTTAACTTAAAACTTGTTTTTATCATTGTACCTTTCAGCACTGTGAAACAATAATGGTTTAAAAAAAGTTTATGCATTCAAATTTTAAAAACTCAGTTTTCAAATTGCATGATTTTGGAGGAGAAAGTAAATGTTGCTTCATCTGCTTCGCCAATCCTACAGACTGATTGGAAACCAAACTGGCAATAAAAAAATTGAGAGAGATCTTTGAGGCAGTTCTACTTTTTTAAGCTCTGACTATCATCCTTGAATGACTTTTTCCTAGATTGCCAACTGTTTTATTTTCAGCATTCTTATTTTTGTGAATTTCCTATATCTCACCTGCATTCACTGTTTAATTATATATATACATATATATGTATTTAAAAATTCAACTGTTTTTTTCTATTTTGTTTGCTGTTTTCTTTTAGTCTCCATGTCTAGAGGACAGAAAAAATAGGATATACTAAATAAGAAAGAAGTTTAATAAAAACTTTCTTTCCCAACCTGACTGAGTCCAGAAATATCAACCAAGCTTTCTTTTTCCCCCCTAACAACAGTTCTACATTTGCTTATTTGACTTCACAAAGTCCCAAACAAACTTCATTTTCATTTTTAAATAAAAAAAACAATTTTGAAAGAATAAGATTTTAAATGCATACTGCTGATTTTAAATGTGTACCCTGAGTTTCATTACATGCAGAGAGAAAAACTGACAGGAAGTTAGGAAAGCTGGTTAATTAACAATGTTAGTTCTGTTTCCAGAAAATGTGAAAAAGTCCTGTTTTGGCAAAGATGACTATTGAGAAAGCTCTGGAAAAAAAGATTCAAAATTTTTGTGAGGGCAAGTAAAAAAATTCTATTTGCTAATTAATTGCCTCTCTAGAGACTTAGAACTTGCATGCAGGGAAGATGAGGTTTATCTTAACCCAGACTTTATCAGTCCAGCCTCAGCAGATTACTTATATCCCTTATACACTTATAACTCAGAGGGTAACTTACCCTTATACAAGCTGTCTCTCATGATAATGCAAAATGCCTCTCCACCTGGAATTCTCTGAGCAACTGGACAAGTATCCCAAAGTCAGTGCTGTGTAGGGTCAGTATGACAACTTGGTGTGCAGGGAAGTTCCTCTTTGTGTGTTTTAAAAGTGTTCAACCCCTACAGACAAGGCACACCAGGAGGAGATCCTGTGAGGGAGCTCCCAGCAATCTTTAGGGCATTTGGACACTCATGTTACACCTAGGCAAAATTCCTGATTGGGAAAAAAGATGCATGGGAGAAACCATTGTATATGGATTGGATTCTCTACAGAACAGGGTTAAATTACATTTAAGCTGATGGGCTAATCAAAATCCCCCAGTAAAATGTGATTAGTCTTTTTTTCCAATAATGCTTTAATATTAATTGGAATGTATAACTTAAGGAGTTACCAAAATACTAACTGTCAGCAATAGTTGTGACTTCCTCATTCCGATACAACCAGCTGACGATGGGAGCAGGTGAACTTGTAACACGGCAAACAACTTCTGCATCTTCCCCCTGCCTGAACTCTTGTGGAGATACTATGTCCCGAAAAGTGAGCTTTTCTGAAAATGAAAAAAAAACAAAACAGGACACAGTAAAAGTCTTACACTTGACTTAGCATTAAAATGATACGCAACAGCAAACAAGATAAATACCACTGATATTCTTTTTGTGATAATACAGAATTATTTCCATAATATAGGTTTTCCCACATAAGACTCAAATGGTGCTAGAATTATACTCTGCCTGTAAAAATTACCTTACAATCCTTTTCTATTATGCAAAATTTTGTTTATACAATCTGCAGATTTTATAAATCTATTTTCATTGTTTTCAATGCTCCAAAACACAGTTTTTAAACTCTAGGTCTTCGAAGTTTATATATTCATGTTGATAGTTTATTTACTCTCTTGTCGGTTTTATTCCTCATTATTCTGTAATTGAATTAAAGCCTCATGTTTTTATTCTTTCAAAACTTTTGTAAAAACCATTAAAATTTGGAAAATTCTTACTAGAAAGTAGAATTTTTGCCTCACTGAGAAAAACAGCAGCTGAGTAAAATAATACATTAAAAAGCTAGTGAGAAACTATAAGGTCTATTATGACTATTAGGTCATAAGAAATTGTAGCATTTTTTTTAGGAACTAAAAAGATTTTTTTAGGTCTGCTGAGGCCTTTAATTTTTTCCAAGATTAAATAACCCAATGATATTTGATTTTCCACATGTGTCAAATAAATTCAGTATTTTTAGAAGTTCAAGATGGTATTCATCCATGGTCTCATAGAAGATCTAATGCAGTTGACTAACACACAAAAAAAAATCTGGAAGAATTTCTTGAACACAGAATATAAAACCAACCTATGTTGTGTCAGATCAAAGATGGACAATTACATTTCAGAGTAAACTTTGGGGAGCATAAGCCAGAGATGCAGCTTGACCTCTGTTTTTTTGTATTGATATGAGTGCAGACTCAAATAATCCACACATTTTCCCCAGCAGCAGGAGCACAGTTTTGTTGTTACATCTTTCATACATTTTTGTATGAAGTCAGAAAAAAAATCTCTCACAGACACCTGAGAGTCCTAAGAACCAGGCCATAGGGCTACCATCAAGTTATCCTGCTTTTTCTTGCATCACAAATATGAATAAGGAAATTTTACATGTCTGTTCCCACAAACCTTGATATTTCTTGTGTAGGTTTGCAGGTTTGTCTGACCTCAGAATTATTATATTAAACACATGCAAATGCTTCTAAAGACTTCTACCTTTCTCAGCACTCTGTTAATGGAGTAACTGGCAGTTTTATGCATACAAATGAATTCCTGAAACATTGAAGTCCTTTGATTTGTGAGGTCTCAAGCCATCATGTAATTGCTTCTAAATGCTACCACCCTTTTATTGGTTGTTTTATCAGAAGATTTTTTAAAAATCGTATGTCTTTTGTTATCTGAGTTATCCGTACCTCTCAGAAGCAATGCTTTACCATTCTATCCTGTATTTTCTGTCTCACTGTAATTCCTCCATGTTCAAAAAACCTGTTCTCCCATTAAATTAGATCCTAACTCATCTGAAGGGCTGCTGGCATAAGTCCCATCCTTTCACCAACGAAGACCTTGCCTTACATATTCACTGTCCTTGTTTAATGTACAGCATTACAGGCATTAATGTACAGGCATTTTTGATTGATCTAAAAATGTAGTTTATACAATGTAGTTATTCAACACTGAGAAAAAACTACTCAAATCTCTCAGAGAATCTCATACTACAATAGAATGTATTTATTTTTCAAATACACTCAAGTAGTTGCTTGCAATTGAAATCCATTTTGGTAAATTATCACACTAAGCTTCAATGCTTTATGTCAAAACTCTTTCATAAGGAAAAGAATAGCAAAAGATAGAGATTAAAATAACAATTCATCAAAAACTCTCCTTTTTAAATGTCATATATTGCACTTCCTGCCCTTTTGTTTATGCACACATTTGTAATATTGTGTTATTTGTAAACTTTACTCACACTTGTAATATGAATTGTACTGATCTTTTATTTCCTCCTATTTTCTAATTTCTTTGAGGGGCATACAGTGCACCCTCATAAGATGGCATTCTAAAATACAGGAGAAGAGTAATTTACAATACTTATAAGTGGCCCTCCATTCCATTCAAATCTTTGCCATAATGTCTACTTACTAAACTGCAGGAGATGCAATTATTTGGAAGATCAAGTTCAGAGCTTGGGATGATATTTTGAGAGGCTTTACTTTCTCTATGCTAGTGGCTTTCAAAGCACAGTCTTTTATTTGTTAATTGATAGTATTTTACTTACGATAAATCTCCAAAACTACAGTAGCTTCTTGAGTTTGTCCTTTAGCGTCTGTGGCTTGGCACCGGTAAATACCAGCATCTTCTATGTTTGCGTTATAAATGGTAAGTCGTGACCGAACGCCTTCCTTCTGAACAACCACCCTCTGACTAGAAATGATCTTCTCTCCTTGTGGGTTGTACCAATCTATGTTCTCAGGCTCACCAATGGCTGAAAAACAAAACCGAAACCGATCCAAATTTAGACATTTAGAAGGACACCATGCAATGCCTACCCAATGCACAGTCTATGCAGTGTCAGGAATTTAAGCAAAATTCAGGAAGAATTTTTTCATGGAAAGGGTTGTCAAGCTATGGCTACCCAGAGAGATGGTGGAATGACCCTTGAGGTGTTCAAGGGACAACTGGATGTGACACCCAGTGCCATGCTCTAGTTGACAAGGTGGTGATCAGTCAAAACTTGGGCTTACTCTTGGCAATCTTTTCTACCTAAGTGATTCTGTGATTCTATAATGTCAGCTAATTGCTAAATTGTGCCAGTTGTAAGGAAGACGAGCAGGACAAAACTGCAGGCAGATGTACAGTTGTTGAGACAGGGTAAATAGCAGCTCAAGGATCTCAAGAGGGCAAGAAAACCACAGAAAAGTATGAAGTCTCATAGGAAAGAAACAGGCTGTCCAGCAGTGACTGGGTCAACAGGTCAAGTCATCAGGCAATTGCACTGTCAGTATAGTCAGGCCATGTGTCACTGTCAATGGAAGATCTCAACTCAGCAAAATCAAGGACCCATATAAATCAGCTGCAAATGCAAATTATTCTCCTTCTGACTCATAACTGCCTCTCCAGAAAAAAGTGTCCTTGACTGTCTCATTAGGTTGGAGAGGATTTAACTTCTTATTTTAAATAAGGGACAATATTTTAACTACAAAAGCATCCTAACAGATATAAACTACCTGTACTGATATAGAAAATTCAAACTGAGTGTGTGAAAATAAGAGATCCTAGACTGGAAATGTGAAGCCAGTGAAGTTCTAGTATTTGCCACAGTTCTCACAAGTCAATATACAACAATATGTTAATTTAGTATTGTGAAACAACTACCTCAGATACAAATACACAAAAATTTCAAAATTTAACAGAAATTATATACCTTCAAATAAAATTAATACATACCTGTGCATGTGAAGAACTTGGATTCTCCCACACTGAGCTCGACTTTACTAAGTGAAATTGTTACTTGAAGTAAAGCTGAAAAATATAAAGTAGATTGTAAATTCACCTGGGAATTTATCAGTTTAAATCTTATATTGTTAGTGTTTACATTGTTTTCATTCTATATAGAGAACAAGTTCTACAAGAACCTGTTCTACAAGCATGAAATTTCAACTAAAGTTTGTTATGTTTTGAACTTAGGTACATATAGAGATAAACCATCTAAATAAAGATGTTACATGACAATGACAACCTTATGTCTCAAACCTGAGGAAAAAAATAAAGAAGAAGGGGGAAAAAAAGGAAACATGATAGAAACGTACATGAAAATAAAACTAGAAATTCAATGAGAAAAAGTTGATTTGTAACACACAGACTGACCAAGGGTAAATCATGCCTGACCAACTCCACCATCTTCTAGGACAAAATTATTATTTTTATGCCCAAGAGAAGAAGAGTGGGTGGCAATTACCTTGAATTTATCAAGGCTTTTGGCTTTCCCTCCCACAATATTCTCATATTCAAATGTATTTGCTATCAAAAGCAAGGTTTTGTTAGTGGGGCTGGTTGCGGGGGATGGGGGAGGTGGGGAGGGGCAGAGCTCAGAGGTTATGCTGTGACAAATATGGGCAGTTCTAGCTGGGTCATGATGGACCCACTGCAGGACACAACTGAGAAGGCTGAAGGAGTTTGGAGCACCTCTTAGAACGCCAGAGAGACAAGGCCAAAGTGATAAGAGGCGCTCCATGGCACAATTGGTAACACTCCAGGACTCTGGCCAATGCATGAGCCCATGAGAGAGCAAACACATCCTGAAAGGACTGTGAATAACCCACAATAATAATTGAATAGTCACAAGAACAGAGGAAATTAATTAAGCAGAATAAGCAGTGAAAGAAAAGAGTGAAGAAGAAGAAATGACAGAAAGAAACAGCTATGTCCTCACCCCAGCCTCCTGCATTAACCATCATCTCATTGAATAGATTGCTACCTGCATGGGTGGTGATATTAGGGAGAGTGAAGGCCAGGAATAAGAAAGAGTGGTGTCTGCAGTCTGGGAAAGAGGCAGAAGGGTGTTTTCCCTAAGTCTCTAGCTTTTTTTTTTAATGCAACAAATTTTACGCATGAATATAACTTCCAAACTTGCCAAAACCCACAACTATTCAGTTCTGTTGCTCATAAAAATTCAAGAAAAGCTGAGCACAAAAAAACTATCAGCAAAGTATTATCCATAGTAATTAACATGAGAACTATTACAATTAAGAGGAAAGTGCAATGAAATATATTTGCTATTAACTTCCATGTAATTAGCCTAAATAAGCAAGAACTAGACAAGATGTGAATTTTTTGTTCCAGTAGTCATATCAAAAGCAAAAAAGGTGAAGAAAACTGAAACTGCTTCAGTAACAGTCTGCCGACCTAAATTTAAAAGAACCACAAAAATTCCCAACAAACAAACTAAATTAAACATCAAATATTTGTACAGTACATGAGATTTTCATGAGATTTCCTGAATTGTGACTGCTTTTCCTAAGAGGACCATCACAATTGAATCTTAATTTTAGTGAATATTAATATCTTATATTCTGCCCTCTTAAGAAAATAGCGAAGAATGAAAACCACAACAAGTCAGAAAGAATATATCCTGCCTCAGGCAAAGGTAAATATCTGTGTGCACTCTGCTAAAATAAAAAATTCTCAGTCCATAAAGACAACCAGGAAGGTGGTAAGGCTGCCTAGAGCACAGAAATAAGCTGAAGGGGACTGTAAAAATGCTGACTTTAGTACTAGAGAGGAGGGAGTAGTGGCATTTCCAGTGCAGCAGGGAGGAGCAGGGTGAAGGCTCCTTTAGGACACGCAGAGCCCTGACAGAGGAAGAGTCTGCTTGTTCTCATCTCTGGTCTTCATACTCATGGTACCAGAAGCAAAAGTCAAACTTACATGTAAGAATGAAAATGAATTTAACACAAAGTTTTACTTTATACTGTACTAAGAATCAAGGAGCAATGAATCATCCAGGACGCTACTCCAAGCCTCATTTCTTAATTTACCTGTCAGGTAAAGCTTTACTATAGCCTCAAGACCTATGACTGCTGGTGGAAACCAAGGTACTAATAAATACAGCCATGGGGGAACTCATAGAGCTTGGACATTTATTTCACATCACAGACTCACTTTTTAGGTCCTATGCTGCCATTTTTCTGGCACCATATTCTTTTAAAGAGCAGTCTTGTACATTTGCTTCAGAAATATATGTGTTAACATTCCAGCAGTGTGGCTTAAGGATCATTGCATTGCTTAATTCCAAAAACTGATTTCGAACTATATAAATGCAATTGATCAGGTAATGCATATCAGGTAGAATGTAGGAGGTGCCATGATGAGAGGTGAAAAAGTAAGAGAATATTTTTCCTTCATAAATTGAATAGATATTTGACATTGTAACACAGCTTTGGCAAACAGCTCAAATCCAATTAAATTTCTTAGCATGGGAGTAACTATATAAACTCTGTGGAGACATGCTAGCTTCATCTCTGAAACCAAAAGGAAATCTTTCTTTCTACATATGGTACTTTAATATTCACAAAATAGAAAAATATAGGACCATCTGTCCTATTTTCCCAGCCTCATCATTTTCCTAGCTCTGTTTGATGCAAATAAAACAAATATTGCTCCATGCAACCTAGAAGGAAAAATATTGCCCAAGTTATTCATCTAGAAATCTCTGCTTTTCAGTAGTCAGGCAAATATTCAAGTATGAAGCTAGGAAAATACTCACTTGTTACTTACTGAAAGCAAAATATTGCAAAGAGACAACACATTCAGAAAATTTCACCATACTTCCAAATCTGTCTCAAGAACTAAAGATAGTATAAGCTCCGATGAAGACAGCAGAAATGTACTCACAACTCAAATTACTACTGTACACTAACTAATGGATTCATAAAAAATGGATTTCTTTGCATCAGGCTGATGTGAATCTCTTTGAATACACAGGTGAATGCTTATTTTATCAGATCAGTGGAGATATTGCAAAAATTCAGTAGAGGTGCTACCTATGTTAAACTAAGCCCAGAAATAAATAGTACTTTCTTGATAGATCTAAAAAGGACTTTCTCTTCCCATGTTTCCAAAAATATCACCTAACTACCTATTCAGAAAAAAATAAAATAAAAAATGGAAAAAGGCAAGATGCAAAAGATCTATTTAAGTGGAAGTCTGGGGAGTGTAATGCTACTGTAGTACAGCTGTCCTCAGAAAAAGTGAATTTGTTTGGGGCTTCACTCAGTCTTTGGTACATGTCCAATTTCATAGCAAAATAATAGAGCTGTAACTAGGTGATACAACCAATTCCTTCCCTTTTGATCAGAGTCATTATAAAGGAATTATTATCAGTTGTAATACACTAAGAGGATTCTGCTGAATTATTCCTTAATGGGTTTAAAAATCACTAAGGAAGATAAGTAAGAACAGTAATGAGAGGTCCATTTGTACTGTTAAATGTGGAGACAGATGACAGCATTCATAAGGACTAATATTTAGTAGACTAATTTATTTCAGTCCCATTAGCAGCTGTAGCCCTCAGGTTTCAGAACTAACATCACAAATCTGCCATAGGTGTCTGCACAGATGGTCACCTGATGCAACAGAAGTGAGGTGCCATCAGTGAGAGGTGGCAAAAATTGTAGCAGTAAGTCACTTACATGTGTGCTTCTACTGTCCCTTAGAAATCAATTAAAACACATTCAAAGTGTATACTATATAAATGTACAGTTAAATATATAAATATAAAAGATATCCAAGGTACTAAAAATGTGAAGGGGATCATGTTTTAATAAAACCTGAAAAAATAGGGAGTAAAGCTCTGCTTCAACTAATAAACCCATCCAACATCTTCTTGATAATTCTATTGCAAAAAAAAAAAAAATCCCACTTGAGCGCTGATAAAACTTGAAAAAACTTCCTTTTGTCTGTATTGGAAAAACATGAAGAAAAAAATATATTATATTCTTTTGTAGTTTCCACAATATAAATTGTGCACAACATAATTGAACAGTTTTACGCTACATCAATATATCTGAATAATTTTTAATATTTTTTTTGAACCATTAGATATCACTCAGGTGTGGAGGGGTCTTCCTAAATCTGTTGGACTGCATATTCTCTGAAGGGGAGAGGTTAATGGGAAGGCAGTAAAAAGGAAAGGATGCAGCTCTGAAGACAAAGCAAGGCATAACTTGGGATCAGCATGGAGCTAAGGGAAGCAGTGACAGTTCCAGACACTCTTTTGGATGGCTTTAGTGATGGCTTCTAAGAAAAGCAGGTAGACTGCAAGATTTAGCTGAGAGGACTGTTTGGGGAGGTCTTAATTCTCTTCAGCATAAGTTGTCTGACAATAACTACACCCTTGGCCATTGATGTTCTTTGACTTCATTTAGTAAGCAAGATTACTTGGGGATGTGGTTTTGTTTTCAGCAAATAATATAACTTCTATTTAATATATACTTAGAAAACTAGGCTTTGTTATCCTTGAGCATGAAGAAATTATTATGCTTTTAACAGGTATCAAATTCAATCCCAGAACAACTAATCACCCAGTTAATCTTTCTACTCTTTATTCTGCAGAATTCCAAGAATATTATGTTTAAGTGCACTGATGCTCAGATAAAAGTGAATTGGCTGTGAATGAAAATTACGCAACCTTTGAAGAAATTGATTCTCCATTAAAATTCTTATAATTTAAATATACTTTGAAACACCACTGAAAAAATACTTGGTGGGTTTGTTTTTTTTTTTAATACTATATTTTAGAACCATTTAGACCTCTAAGCTGAAATTAGGAAACATAAATTAGTACATATACAATGAACTTATTAAGTATCAGACAGTTCAAGGGAATTTCATTTTAGGAAAAATGCTTGAGTTCTTTTTAAAAATCTGAAAAGGTTAAACTTCCTCAACTACTAATTCAGCAAAGTAAGAAATACAAATCCAAAAAATCATTAAACAAGCCATAAAGTTACATTTCCACTAGTAAAAGTCTGATATAAGCCATTTCCATGACTAATCAAAAAATGGGGAACAGTGTACCTCTGGCCTGAAGAACTTCATTAAAAAACAATATAAAATAAGGCTGAACTAAAGTCTGTTAAAAGTTTTTTGCACTTGAGAGGTGGAATGACCCAATAGAAACCATGTTTGGAGATATCTTAAGTCACCTAAGGTACTATTGTTTTTTTCACATAAAGAAAACTCCAACACTTTAGGCCTTTGAAGAGGGAATGGCATGTGGCCAAATATTACACAAGAAATAACCATTACAGGTAATGACACAGTATTAGAATTATTAAACAGCAAAACAACAATGAAATCTTAGAAAACAAATGGGATTTTACCGCATACTGAGACATCTTTCTTATATCCAAGTGAACTATCTATGGGGAAAAAAATCCTATCATCCTATACTGAAAAGGAGATGATGCTATTGTTGAGCTTTTAAAGTCCATGCGACTTGTAGCGTTTAAAACCACCTAATGCATTTTTAATCCTTTGGGAACAAAGAGAATGTTAAAGGATAATCTTTTTCTATGTGTGTGAGAATTTACAGTGAAAAATTATTCCAAACAGACTTTTCAAATGTAATTAATTCAATGTTTTCTCATTTAAAAGTACTTTGGGGGTTTTTTCTCCATTTTTAGCAGTTTAACAAACGACACAAAATTTTCTATTCATCCATTCCTGATATCCTGATATCCTGTAAACAATGTAGCCCCAGATTTTTTCTTATGAATAAAGGAATATTAACTGGCCTAACAATATCCTTCCTCCATTTAATAGCCTTGAATGCTTGTCTGCAAGTTTTGTAAAAACATCTGAAAGACAAACTGCGTCTGCAAAGAAAATAAACAAAAATTTAAACTCTAGAGAGTTTGGTTATTTTCAATTTTCTAGTGGACTGACTACTAATAAATCATAAAGCATCACTTCTCCATGGTATTACAGTACTGAGAGATGTTATATTTATAATTGCTTGGAAGAAAGTTTCAAAATTAATTAAATAATTCCATTTAGATGAACTTTCCATTTCATCACATTAGCCTTAATTTGGATTTGTTAGAGAAAACAGTTCTGATTTTAAGTTCTAAGGTTTTATTTGAATTATTATGGATTCCTTCTTCAATTTCTGTCTTACAGATTACAAAGTGTTTTATTTTTAGTTAGACAAAACAGTCTTTGTGTCATCATGAATTAATTTCCTACATCTGTTGAAGCGTCATTTTCCCTGATGAGAGGAGCTGGAAGTCACACAAAGTTCAAACTGCCTTCTCAGCCAGAACAGATGTTATAGGGGTGAAATGCACAATGAAAGAGCACCAACAAAATCCAGTTTTGTGCAACAAATACTGAACCATAATCAGAAAATCCTCTCATAAACATTCTTTTCTACGACACTTGCAGTAGAGACAGTAAACAAGAATAAACCAGTCTGCTTGCTACAATTACATTCACAAGACTAATCTCAAACAGAAGTTACTCACTAGTGCTCCCTGAAAAGTCAAGCAAACTACAGTTTAGAAATAAACTCATAAATATTGTAAGTGCTATTGAGATTTTCAGGTAGGTTGATTTTGGGAGCTCAGTTCTTCAAAACTCAAAAGATGGGTTAATTTTTATATATAGATTTACAAGACCAAACATATTTAGATATTTAAAAGAATACCTAAAGAACAGTTATGAATATTTAATATTCCTATTCATGGCTTAGAAGCTTATAAAAAAAATCAAGAGTATTAGATAGACAAATGAAAAAAAAATCAATATGATTTATTCACTTTGAATCTGTGTAAGTGGAAGGAATGATGAGGAGTTTAGCTATAAAGTGTCAGGTGTGACACAATGCATATTTATAATTCTATTTAAGTTATTCTAGCTAAATTCAGTAGAGTTTCTTATTATTCATGGGAAGAACAGCGAAATTTAAAATTCATTTATTAACAGAATGTTAAGATATTTTAAATGTAGAGGAACATACTGTAAAGGGGAACCTTCATCATGTATTGGTCTCACACACATATAGATACATATGTGGAGAAAAAAAAATAGTATGGAATAAGATGATCAAAGTACTAGAGAATACTACTTATCAAAGATGAACATCACCTTAACAAAATTTGTTTAATCTGATTTTTTTGGGGGGGAAGCAATAAAATGAAAGAAAAATTGTTTGACGGGAATATGAATATTAAGGAACATGCTTCCCGAACTGAAAATTACAAAGTTGGGGAATTCCTAATTTCATAATACCTCCTACATACAAGGTAAATCTCAAAAAAAAGAAGTACCTCAATAAATATACACCTGAAAAATAAAGACCTTAATATTCAAAGTAACAGCTTTTTAGTAATATCAACCTAGAGGTGTAGAATAAGTGGGAGGCTGGGCACGTGCATTGTGGGTAGAGTTTATATTTTTTAATATAAATTGCTTTTCCCAAGCAAAAGGTGATAGGACAAGAGGCAATGGCATCAAATTGCACCATGGGAAGTTTAGCTTAGATATTATAAAAATTTCTTCACTAAAAGGGTTGTCGAACATAGGAAAACACTGCCCAGGGAAACGGTGGAGTCACCATCCCAGGAGGTATTTAAAAGACTTGGAGATGCAGAGATTAGGGACACGGCTTAGTGCTGATCTTGGCAGTGCTGAGTTAAAAATCGTTGAACTCGATGATCTTACAGGTCTTTTCCAACCTAAATGCTTTTATGGTGTTTTGGTTTGGGTGGGTTTTTTGTTTTTCCTTTCTCCTCTTCTCTTCTCTTCTCTTCTCTTCTCTTCTCTTCTCTTCTCTTCTCTTCTCTTCTCTTCTCTTCTCTTCTNTTCTTTTCTTTTCTTTTCTTTTCTTTTCTTTTCTTTTCTTTTCTTTTCTTTTCTTTTCTTTTCTTTTCTTTGCTTTTCTTTTCTTCTCTTCTCTTCTCTTCTCTTCTCTTCTCTTCTCTTCTCTTCTCTTCTCTTCTCTTCTCTTCTCTTCTCTTCTCTTCTCTTCTCCTCTCTCCTCTCTCTTCTCTCTTTTTTCTTTTTCCTTGTTTAAAATGGATTTTATACAATTTCCAAAAGATAAGTGACAAGGTGCACTAAATAAAATACAGGAATCTCTTTTTAAACATAGTAAAACACTTTTATACTCAGTGGTCAAGCACTGGAACCAATTGCCTAGAGAGGCTGTTGATTCTCCATCCTTCGAGATTTCAAAAACCCGACTGTGCACAGCCCTGAGCAATCTGTTACTGACCTTGCTCTGAGCAGAGGTTTGGATCAGGAGTTTTGTCCTGCCTTCCTGCCTCTGCTGGTCTCTGTGTGTCTGTGATCTTTTGAACATGAAAATCTAACTTGTTTCTCCTTGCTTCACTGGGCAGCCTTTTGTTATAGAACAGTTAGTCAGAGGAAACATGATACAGAGGGGAAAAAAAAGTTACATAAGGGTCACATTTGTCAACATCTGCAAAATTGAAGGTAAAGCCACAAACCTTAGAAATGTTTCTGAAAAGAAGCATTCATGCCAAAATAGTACCTAATATTTCCTCATTATATTCCATTTTGGTTTTTCTGAGGAAGTAACTTTTTAAAACAGCATTTCTTCATTGTTGCTGGGTAGTCAGCACAAGTTTTATAATGTGCCAAGAAGGTAGCTGAACATGGACACCCTCATTGAAAGGTACATGCCTGGGGACCAGCAGCAAAAAACAAGATACTGAGAAAAGAAAAGAAAAAAAAAAGCCAAGTGAAAACACTGCTAAAATTCTTCCTTCAAAATCAGCTAACAACCCAAGCGGTCCTTAAAATTGCAGAGAGGTACTGGATTGAGCCAGCATTCATCTAACTACTTGGCATTTATTAGCTAAATCCAAACAACATGCCTCTCAAACTTCAGGCTAAAAGCTGTCTGCAAAGTTTCTGTTGAATGTTCAACACATTAACCCTCCAAATATAACTAATACAACAATAACTGATAGAAGTAATACAAAATAAACATGTGTCTTAGAAGGAGCCAAGGCCTGCCCATTCTCTAAACAATAAAGTGCAATACAATACAATACATCACCCCATTCTCATAAAAATGTCTGCTTCAAGCACATTCTACAAAGGAGATGTGCAATATTTGCTTCTAATGTGATATATACATTAGGAGATTTCTCTGGGAAAAAAAAAAAGAAATTGTAGTTTCTTAGACTTAGTAGTGTAATAAAGACAGGGCAAGAAATCAGAAAATATAATTACAAAATCAGCATATCCTGAGTGATTTAAAAATAAGACATCTTTGCAACAAAAGGTGTAATGAATCTCTTTCCTTAAGTTCTCACTAGAAAAATGGTACAATTAGCCTTAGAGTTCAGAAATTATTAGGTGAGATTGAAAAAACCTACAAAAAGTTGTCCAGGTATAGCAGCCATTGCAATTGCATGGCAATTGTTATTAAAAATACAGTAGTCTCTATGAAATGTACATGTAGGCAACAAATAGGTTAAAGCAGAACAATATGTAAGCTAAAGTCAGCAGCAGAAAGAGCAGAATCTATGGCACCTTGAATAAAACACATTGACTAATCAATGTCTCTGTAGCTAAAAACAGAGGATTCTAACCCCAACTGAAAGAATCTTGAAACAAACAACTGTATTGGAGTTCCTTGCAGGTTTGTCTTTTTTCTTGTAAAAAAGATGACACATGCAAAAATTACTTGTTTCTGAGATAGGACTTTTCCAGTTAAAAACATTTTGTGCCTCAAAAAGTGGTTACAGTCTCTGTCAGGAGTTGTCTTTAATATAAGGGTAACAGTTCATTCCATTTTCTTGGAAGTCTATAATGAAATCATAATATCAACTTCAACTACACAAAACCTCACATTATTGTTTGTAGGAGTTGACAGAGATTGTGGAAATGTGACCCAAGGATGACTGTTTGACATCTCCAGAAAATGAACTAATGGCTCAAAGTACTATGAATTGCCCCATTCACAGTCTGCTATCCTGTTGAGGACAGACATCATTAGGGCATGGAGAAACAGATACAAGGACTTGCTGCTGCCAGACATGTACATCCAGGCAGTGTCTAAATTCAGATTTAAGAATGTGTAGAATTTCTTTTGGAAATAGTCACTCTGTCTATATGGTCCTTTTAAATGGGAGGTAGTTCTTGAGACACTTCAAATCAGCAGGAATATGAATTTATGGACTCATCTTTTCACCCCGTGGAGTTTACTTTAAGCTATGTTTTTTATTTCCTCTTCCTTCCATCATACCCTTGAAAAACTTGAACCAGCATTTTAAAATGCAAGGGTCCACAATCCACAATCTAACTCAAGTTTTTCCATTATTACTAATCCAAACTCAAAAATATTGTCAATATGGGGTGATCCTTAAACCAGCAATGTTACCCACATCAGCTATGTCTTTAAGAAAATTTTATTTAGAAGAGAGGGGTAAGCACAGAACTACCTATTTTGATACAAGCTCTCTCTACTGCCTTTATGTTTTTTCATTGCTTTATTTGTAAATTCCAGAAGAAAAAAGTAAAGGAAAATAGAGTGCGTAACTTAAACAATCTTATTCAAAAATATCTTGACTTATAATTATTTGTATAAATATATTTTATCCTTCATTAAAATCTTTAAAAAATATTATCATATTTCTAAGAAATCCAAACCTAGAATTATTGTTACATTAATTTTGATTTTTATAGTTTTAAAATCAAATAACATTAAGTCAGTGATGTGTTTTTTCCTGTTTTATTCCCTGCTGAAAACCCATTTAAACAAATTTTAAGAAATCATAAATTACATAAAAATGCTAAAAATACCCAAGGACAGGAAGATATTCAACATTCAATGAAAAATGAAAATATTTTAGAAATACATCCCTTCAGCACAAAGTATTACTCTGAATGGTCAAAAAATGAAGAAATATGAAATTTGGTTGAATAAATGTCTGTTTTAAAAAGGCTTAGGCATCATTATTACAGAAGTGTGATTGTTGAGGATATCAGAGCTGTTGTGTGCAGAATGTGCTTATGTTTACAGGTGCAAACATTAGAGTCCATTGCAAAGATGACAGATTTTTATGCACACAACTTCAATAATTAGGAGTGCTCCAAATCCACTTTAAACAAGCTGCTTAGCATTGCACAACATTTTATTTTTCAAGAACTTTTCTAGCTGCTGTAGTATATATATCAATACATTAAAAAGAGACATATACTAAATTATAAAAAAAGAAAGGACAATCTATTCACAGAAATTATTCAATTAGCTTACAGGTAACTATAATTATTCAGCATAAAGCTGGTCGTTTAGATCAACTCCCAGGTGAAATTTGGGATGGGTTAATTAAGCTATGAAAATTGACATTTTCTTTATATCTCTGAAAAACTGACATAAAATCATAGAATTTTTTAGCATGGAGGTGACCTCTACACATTATATTATACAACCTCCAGCTCATAGCAGGAATTGCCTCCAAAATTAGATTAGATACCTTGGTCAAACAAAAAAAAATTCTCTTTCAAATCTGAGTTAATTTAGAAACTCACATGAATGTGAGGCTGAAATGATTAGAGATGAAATTCTAAAGACTTCAAAACTTTCCCTCATTATGTGAATTGATTTAGAACTTGCTGAAAGAATTTGATCATGAGCTAGAATATGATTCAATTTAGTTGTAAATTTATGGCATAAAAAGAAGTAATGAAGAAAAAAATATTAAATTACATAAAAAGATAATTTTCTAATTTATTTTAAATACTTTTAAAAGCAAAATAATTATTTCTGATGACATCTTGGAAGGTACTTTGAATGATTTTTTCTCCAGCCTTCTAGCCAACACTGAGAAGGGCATAATTGTAGTACTGTGTCAAATTTTGGGCCCGTAGTTCAAGAGGTGGAATCTGGAAGAGCCCGGCAAATGGCTGGGATTATGTCAGAAGCTGTTTTTTTTATTCTGGGAAATAGAAAGCAAAGTATCAAGGTATTGACTGCATACAACTTATTTAAATAGAGTTAAAAAATGTCAGAGCCAAACTCTTCTCAGTGTAAATGTCATTGGACAACTCAAGGCCATGATCCTGAGGAATGCTTGTGACAATTTTACTGTAAAGAGGAGATTGGAAGAGGTGAGCTCCAAAGATGCTTTCAAATCAAGATCCAATAATCTTTTGGTTCTAAAAGGAAACATCATGAACATTAGAGGACAGGAAAATAAATTAAATTACTTGTTCCCTGTCACAGTAAGGAATGGGCATAAATAATCCAGTTAATAATCTGAAGAGACAATACCTCAGAGAAAACCTCTAATGAGAAATGGAAACAAGAAACAAACTGATTTAACAAGTTTAGCAAATTGGAATAATCTCTGACAGAATAGGAAGAGTCTATCACATCCAAGTACACAAAAAAGCTTTTACTAAACCATAACTATTGTGTACAGGCATTTTATAGCTACAAAAAAA
>VYXF01010195.1:1386-11587 GCA_013397295.1 Polioptila caerulea | reverse complement strand
GCTGTGCCACTCTGGTTCTTTGTGCAGGATTTTATTTATTTGGAGCTGCTGCTCTTTCTCTGCCCCTTTACCAAGGCTTCCTCACTTTCCTGCCCTGAGGATTTAACCAAACAGATCTGTAGTGTTTCAGAATCTCAAATCTAGAATTCTAGTGTTTGTATCCTCATGGCAAGATGTGTGCTGTGCCTCTCTGGTTCTTTGTGCAGGTTTTTATTTATTACCAGCTGCTGCTCTTTCTGTGCACCTTTCTCCCTCCCATAAATCTGAAATTCTTTTTTTGTTGTTGTTGAGCAGGTCTGTGTTAAGCCAAGCCAAAAAGAAAATCCCTCTGCTGCTGCCTGGTTTTGAAAGCCTTGAGATTTCTGAGGAGTGCAGTGGCCCCTTCTCTGACCTGGTAAATATTTTGTTGGGATTTTTAATCTGTTTGATCTGCAGTGGTTTCTTGTTTAGAAGGATAAACTGTGCTGGGTTAGCACTGCCAAAAGACTCAGCTGGTTCTTACCACTCCCTGCATTGTAAATTTTGACTTCTAGGAATTTATTTGAAAAAAATCAATTTTTTAAGTTGCCCTCCACATCATTTAGAGGAAATTTGCAACTGTGGGATGGTTTTATTCTAGAAATCATCACAGGGTGGGTTTGTGAGCTTGGAGTTTGTTCCCACAGTGCATTCAGTGTGGTTTTGTGTGAATAGATGGAGAATTCCCAGCTGGATGCAAAGATCAGTGGGATGGAGGTGAAGGTGGGGCAGAAACGAGATTCAATCTTGGCACAGACGAGTGAACCCAAAAATGATGGCACAGACAAGCCCAGCAACGTGCAAGCAACACCTGCCAAGGTAAAGTGTTCCCAGAGAGGAGTCCTGGCATCAAATCCTGCATCTTCAGGGCAAAATCAGGAGTTGGGCAATGCTGAAATATTTTTCTTTGCAGCTCAGGCTGCCCAGCACAGTCTGGGTTAATATTCCTGTCAGAATTCTCTGCTGTTTTGGGGAGGGTGGCAGAAAAAACCCTCAGTCCTCACTCTGGCTGGAGGCTGTGACAGATTTGGGGTTTGGGGTTGGCAGATCCCTCACAGAGATAGGTCATGTCCTTCAGAAATTCCTGCTTTTCAGTTCCTAACCCAGCATTTGGGTTTTTTTTTTCTCTTTCTGCAGTTAAAACTAGAATTTTCATCTCCTAAGACAACAAGCGAGACACTTCTGGAAGAGGAGAAATCTGCTGATTTTGTGTTTATTCCTCCAGAAACAAAACCAAGAATATTGACAGAACATCAGAAAGAAGTGCTTAGGTCCAAGAGGTTTGTCATTAATTGTTTCAATTTATTATTCCCATTTATTTAATGTGAAATGTCATTGGGTGAATAGCTGAGCTTGACTTAACTTCAGTTCCTGTTTCTCACACCACCACAGGTAATTCAGTCTTGTTCTTCCATACAAATTATTGAGTTTAAAGCTAAGAGAGAGCCTTGCTTTGCTCTTTTCAAGCAACCAAATAATTCTTAAAATTGCATTTCCTCTTTTGATTGAACACCCTCTCTCTCTGTGTGTTTGGAGTTGGGGAATTTGGAGTTTAGATTTGGACTTGCAGGGTGAAATAAAAAATGTCCTTTCTCATAAACCATGGAAATGAAAGGATTGCAGCAAACAATCTGAGGAAAGGATTTCTTGATGTCAGGAGTGAGGATATTCCCAAGACTCCTCCTAATTGCCAAAGGTTCTTTAGAATGGTCCTTTTTTAATGTGAGAAAATGATACTGGAGTGTTTCCTGTGCTTGGGCAGCATCAGCAGGGTTTGTGTGGCAGGAACCCCTCTGGGCTGTGGGGAATTCTTTGCAGATCCCAATCCCAACTTTTATTCCTCAAAAACAAAGACTGAAAATAATGACTTGCAATGAGGAGATGATGAATTGCAGAGAGGAGCCTGACTCCCAGTGCTGGTGTTGTTGCAGAGCTGACATTCCTGCCATGTACAACACCCTGGATGCATCCCAGGACACCACCTCGTTCTCCCAGTACACCCAGAGCCAGGAAGATTCTCTGTGAGTACAAGTGCCCAGTTGTGCTCATTAAAGGTGACACCTTTGGCAGCAACTCTGAGCTCAGTCATTCTCTTCTAGGGAAGTGCCACCTTCAGTGGAAAATGCCAAAGAAGACATTTCTGCAAACCAGCCTCAGGTAATTTCCCATTTTCTGATGGTTACAATCAGAGTTTCTGCCGTAACATCAGAGGTTTTGGGGTTTGTTTTGCATTCCCTGCACCAAGTGAGAGCAAATTGATCACCATTGCAGTGCTGTGTTCTGCTTTGGATCATTTATTCCTGTCTGGCCCCATCATTGGGTATTTGATCTCAAAATGGGAGGATTTTTTGTGAGCAGTTTCTGATCACTCATGTGCCTGTGCTGCCACAATATTTTATTGGGGTAAGGATTGTAAATCCTGAATTCCTTCAGGGAGGAATTGGCTGGACAACTGCTGTGCTAACTGTAGTGCCAGTCAGACCAGGTAGAATACATCAAAACTTCAAACATCTTGGGAGTTCTTTGTTAAAAAGTGGCTTTTATAACCATCAAAACACAGACATAAATAATTTGGAGGAAGGGTGATGAAAAAAAACCTTGTGGGTGTGTTGTTTTCTATTGCACCAGAACTGCAGCTGATTATTCTATTACATTCATAGGACAACTGTTTCATTTGGTTCCTGGGACAAATGTTTTGCTGTTGATATTTTTGGGACAGGAGGAAAACACGGGGAGTGAAGGATGTCACTCAGAGGAGAGCCCAGCCTGCACCAGCCACAGGGAGGCCAAAAATGGGACAGATGGGACAGCTGAGGTGATCCCAGAGGAAACATCCCAGAACCTGGAGACAAGTTCTGTGCAAGAAGCTTCCCAGGAGGCCTCAGCAGGGAAGGAGGACACCTCAAATGTCAGCAACAACAGCTCAGCCTCCAGTGACATCATCTCGGGCACCCCCCAGCCCGTGAGCCGGCGCCAGTCCTTCATCACCCTGGAGAAATTCGGGGCTGCAGAGGGCAGAGCCTTCAGCCCAGCCCCGCTGAGCTCTGGGCCACAGCTGGCTGGGGCTGCTCCTGAGGCAGCCCTGCAGGAAAACAGCAGTGGCAGCAAGGCCAGTGCTAAGGCAGAGAAATCTGGAGAGGAGAACAAAACGGCGCCGGGTGCGGAGCCTGAGGCCGTGGCCACGCGCAGGGTGACGCGCAGGCAGAGCAGGATGGAGCTGCAGGGGACTAAATCCAAACTCCTGGGCAGGTCAGAGGAGTCCCTGGCCTCTGACAGCCTGCAGAGCAACGCTGAGCTGGGCTCTGCAGTGGAGGACTTGGAGCACGTCCTGCTGAACCAGTCCCAGGCTCTGCTCTCCACCGAGGCAGACATCCAGAAGGCCGAGGATGCCATCGCAGAAATGGAGAGGGCCCAGGGGCTGGACACGGACTCCAAGGAAAACACCCCCCCAGACAGCAGCAGCTGCTCTGAGCAGGCCCCTGGGGATGACAGCCAGGTGCCAGCAGTGTCCCCTCCCCAGAAACAGCTCCGCCGTTCCGCCCGGAGACGCCCCGAGGCCATGGAGAGCTCCTCGGGGAGCCAGGAGAAGGAGGAGGGGCTCCCAAAGAGAGACAGGAGGAAAGAGGAGGAGAAAGCTGGGCAGAAGAAGCCGTCCCAGGGGAAAGGTGATGGATCCCAAAAGCAGAAAGGAATTCCTGGGAAAACGACAGAGAGCACAAAAGACAGCAGCCAGCCTGAGAGAGTGGCAGAGAACTGCAGCTCCAAGGAGCCTCCTGCTCGCAGGGGCCTGGAGGAGGAGGGGAGCAGAGGGGGCAGGAGGGCAGAGGATTCCCCCAGGGCTGAGGGGGAAGGTCAGGGCAGCCTCAGCACAGCAGGGCAGAAGGTGGAACGCCCACGGTACCACACCAGGAGAGCATCCCAAGGTTTGCTGTCCAGCATAGAAAACTCAGAGGCTGACAGCTCTGAGGGCAAGGAGGAGAGCACCAAGAAGAAAAAACCTGTAAAAGTGAGGGCTAGAAGCAATTCTCTGGAAGATAAATTGAAAGAGGGACAGACAGGGAGCCAGAGCCTGGAGGGATCTCCCCAGGGAAATGAAACTCAGAGTCCACTGGAGGCAAATAAAGATGATCCTGAGGTGAGCACTGGTGCTGCAGCTGCACCAGGCCTGGAACAGCAGGAAATTCCTGCAGCTGCTGGGCAGGCTGTGTGCTCTGACAGCTCTGGGAATGCAGGTGCTCTGCAGGACACCAGCGTGGAGCAGGACAGGGCTGATGCCTCCATGGAGTCCCTGGGCAGCCCCTGTGTGTCTGAGCAGGATGGGACAGCAGCAGAGGAGAGCAGGCAGGAGGAGAAGCAAAGCAGCTCAGGGCACTGTGCCCCAGCTGCAAACACTTCAGGTGCTGAGCCCTCCCCTCTGCAAAGCCCTGAGTGTCACAACAAGAGAAGCAAAAGGGTGAAAAAAATCAAGAGCTGTGATTGCTGCTTTAAAAAGCCAAAGCAGCAGGTGACTGAACCAAAGCTGACTGAGTTGAAAAAGGAGAAAGTTGAGCTGGAGGAGCCTGAGCCCAGCCCAGCTGAGACCCCTGGGAATGTCTCTGGTCACTGTGAGCTGGAGGGCTTGGCCCTGGCTCCGTGTGCCATGAGCACCCCTGTGCACCCTCCCAAGGAGCCCAGTGCCTTCAGCATGGACAGCCAGGGCATGGCTGGGGAGGAGCTGCAGGGAAGCTGTGAGGTGGTGAAGGAGGAGAATCCAGAGGGGTCAGCACCTGGAAACACCGAGTCCATGGAGGAAACAGAGGAACCTGGTGAGCAGAAGGAGCAAACAGAGCAGGTTGTGCCTGAGAGTGCTCCTGGAGAGCCCAGGGAGAGCTGCCTGGACTCAGGGGACCAAGGGGAAGAACCAGCAGCTGCAGAAAAGGAAGAAATCAATGAAAATGGACAGCTGGAAGAGATGCCTGAGGAACTGAGTGTTGACAGCAAACCTGAGGAAAAAGAGATGAAGGAGCTAGAAGGAAATCAGGAGGATAAAGGAGAAGCTGAGAACTCTGCTGGAGAAACTTGTGTTGTTCCACATGAGGAGGTGAAGGAGGAATTGGTGGAAACTGAAATCAAAGTGCCTGAGAACGTGGCCTTGGCAAACCTGAGTGTGGATTCCCCTCTGAAGGTGGAAGGGGATCCCTCAGGGCAGGTGGCTGAGAGCCCCACCAGCCTGCAGGCCCGCTGCACGTGGTCCCCCTCAGCCTCTCCCTCCACCAGCATCCTGAAGAGAGGGGTCAAAAGGAGCCAGGAGGATGATTCCCTGTCACCTGCCAATAAGGTATCCCTGGGAATTGTGTGGAGCTGGGGGGAGGGGCTGGAATGGTTCCAAACCCAGGGAATTCCTGGTTTCCATTGTGAATTGTCTTAGAGGAAAGGTGAGGTTTGGGGTTGGAGTGTGCCAGCACTGGCAGGTTTGTGTTAGAGGGGGTTTTATTTTGGAATAGAGCACCAGGGTCTGTTCTGCTGCAAAAGCAGGAGCAGCATCCTCAGGGCTGCACACAGAGATTCCTTTGGGAATCCTCACAGTCTGTCCTTGGCTCAGACATTCCCTGTGTCGTTCAAGAACCTCAGTGATGCCAAAGGGAATTTTTGTTTTGATTCACCAAGCTGTGCTGAGTCGAGTTCCCACTCTCAAACCTCCTTCTCTCCTCCCCAGATCCGTCGAGTGTCTTTTGCAAATCCCATTTTTCAGGAGGGCCTGGCAGACGACATCGACAGGAGGAGCCCTGTCATCAGATCCCATTCCTCACCCTCCTCCAGAAGTCTTAAAATCCTCTCTAACATGCAGGTCAGGGTAAATCCTGTCCCAGTATTGTATGTGTCCCAAGTATTTGTGGGTTTATCATGGAGAGCTTGGCTTTGGTGCACGTTTGTAGTCACTGACACAGCGTTGTAAGAGCTGAGGATCAGTCGTGTAAGAAACAAAACTGCTTCAGCCCTGCCTCATTCAGTGACTCTGAGCTCAGGTGAACTCTGAGGTTTCAGGGGCTAAAATCTCACTATTAACTGAATTCCTGCTGTTAACTGAATTCCTACCATTAACTGATTTCCTACCACCCTGAGATATTTTTTTCCTCTTTTTCTATCCAGCACATTACCACTCCAACCAAAGGATTTCTGTCCCCAGGATCTCGTACCCTTAAATTTAAGAGCTCAAAGAAGTGTTTAGTAAGAAGTGCTTTAGTTCATGTTTCTCTTCTATTTATTTTTTCCTGTATTCAGTGGGTGACAGTGGATTTAATTCTTGCCCTGTGTTGTCCCAGATCTCAGAAATGGCCAAGGAATCTCTGCCGTGCCTTAAGGAGTTTGTGTACCCAGCCTTGGCTGGCTGCAAAGCCCCTGTGGATGTCATTTTACCCCAGATCACATCCAACATCTGGTGAGAAACTGAACCTACACAACCAGGATTTTAGCCAGAATTCCTGAAAAGGATTGGGGTTGCTTGGGTGAGGATAAGACTTGGCTTGCCTGGGATTCTTGGAGAACTTTTTCAATGACTGAAAAGCTCCCCCAGAGATGAGGAGTTTGTGCAGGAGTTGGATTGGTGATCCTGTGGGTCCCTTCCAGCTCGGGGTATTCCCTGATTCTGTGCCAATAACTCATTTTCCCTCCCCATTTTCCAGTGCCAGGGGCCTGGGGCAGCTCATCCGAGCCAAGAACATCAAGACTGTGGGAGACCTGAGCACTCTGACAGCTCTGGAAATCAAAACTCTCCCCATCCGCTCCCCCAAAGTCTCCAATGTCAAAAGGGCTCTGAAAGGATACCATGAGCAACAGGTAAAAGTTGAATTTCAGCACCCAGGAAGCCAATATTGATCTCAATAACTGTGGGAGCAATGATGTATTTTTTCCTTCATTAAAAACAGCATTTTCAAACCTAATCCCTGCCTGAATTCAGGGTACAGATGACTTGGTTAAACTCTTAACAGGGAAAGTGATTGGCTTTATTGTGAGGCTAAAATATATCTCACTGTGTAATTCAATTTTTTGGTTTTCAATCTGAAAATGTTTTCTCTCCCCCCAAAAATGCCCAGGTGAAATCTCGAGCGTTGGAGGAAAGTTCAGTGCTTGAAGATGCTGAGAAGCCTGGAAATGATGTGGAGGAGAAATCTCTTTCTGGAGATGAGGAAAAACTTGCAGCAGGTACTGCTGGAGGCTTTTGGCTTGGGATTTGGAGGGTTCTGCTGCCTTGTCTTGGTTCTCTCCTGGTGGGAACTCCTCCTTTGCTTTTCATTTTGAGTTTAGTTCTGTTCTCATAATCAAAACTGCAGAACTCACCCTAAGGAAGGGTAGGGCAGAATTCCTTTTGCTGGGAATGTTTCCCATGGAGTAAATACTTTGTAGGCTGCTCAGAGATGTGATTTTGTACAAAACCAGCTGGAATTCTGCTTGGATTTTCCTGGGCTTCTCTTGATGGCTTCTGGAGGCTGCCCTGGAGCAGAGACAGCCAGAGCAAGAGGATAAAGCAGGGATTTATTGAAAGGATTTATTGAAAGGATTTATTAAAAGGCCTCACTGGGCACACCTGGGCAGTGCCAGGGCTGGGCCACACCCAAAATAAACCCCAAAATGGGCACAGAATGGGTGCCTGATCCCAGGTTCTCACACTTTGATGAGNCCCCCAAAACAGCCCAGAATGTGAAAATATAAAAGCTGAACCTGAAACATCCTCCCTGTCCTTTCCCTCCTTGCAGATTTGGCTGACACAGCCCCCCCCAGCAGCGAGCAGCCCCCCGTGGATGTCCTGGGGCAGATCCAGGCTCTGGCAGCCCAGCTGAGCTCTGAGGATCTCGGTGCCTACTCGGGCAGGCAGCTCTTTGAGATGCAGCAGAAGCTGGCAGGGATGAGCTCGTGCATCCTGGGTGCCCTGCAGGCTCGCTGGCACTCCCCTCCCCACGAGGGCCCCGAGTAGCTCAGGCAGGAGCAGTTTGGTACCACAGCTCTCCCCTCCCCTGCTTCCCTCTCTGCTGTTACTCCTTCAGTCTGCATTTCGTGCTACAGGATGTTTTTTATACCTCCATGAATTTATTATCTTCTTTTTTTTTTTCCTTTTTTTTGTCTTTTTGAGGTTTTTGGGTTTTGTTTTGTTTTTTTTTTGGTTGGTTTTTTCCCCCCCTCTCTAATTTGTGGGGCTGTTTCCTCCCTGGCAGAGGTGTTCCTATGGGATTGCTATGCATCTTTCTTTCAGGCAATGAAAGAAAACCTGACAAAGCTGTGCAATAGCAAAGACTGTGAAAAACCAAACCAACAGAGTAATTAAATTATTTTTTCAAATCCAAAGTGTTCTTACTGCTGCAAACTCTTGCTGTGGGGTGAGAGCTGCAGCTGCCAGCTCTGCTCCCCTCCTGCCCCAGCTGCTTCCTTTGGAGCTGCTGCAGCTCAGGCAGCTCATGGGAGGTAAGCTGGGCTTAATTCCTTCCAGCAGGAGCCTGGGATTTGTACTGGATCTATTTTTCCATGTATTTTTGTACAACTCAAGCTAAGGAGTGCAGAGGAAAAGACTTCAAAGCCTCCCAGGCCTTTGCTGGCAGCAGTTCTCCTTGTGGGAAGATTTTTTTTTTTTCCGTGGGGAAATGGATAAATTGGACAAGAGCTCTTTGTATATTGTGTACAGACTGACTGCAGATGTTGGGTAATAATTTATGGAGTTTTATCTGCATGGGCTGCACTGCTGCTTCTTGGAGCCCTTCAGCCAGAATTCCCAGGTTTTCCCCCTGGAATTCTGATCTGTATATATTGTACTGTAGCTGTCCAGATGGATGTTTATTGAAAGGAAGTGCTGCAGGTGGTTTTAGAACTTTTACTTGGGCAAATAAAAGAGCAAATAGTTCCCAAACTTGGTCGTGGCCTCGTGGTTTGGTGGTTTCTGAGCTTTTCCTCTTTTCAGCTTTGGATTCCCAAGGCTGGGAGGGTCCCTGGAATGTCCTCAGTGCTGGTGTGGGGTAGGAGCAGGAACTCAAGGACAGGGTGGGAGCTGCTCTGTGAAACTCTGGGGGTTTTCTGTTTGTGTCCCATGGAGAAGGAGGACAGGCAGCCTGCAGCTCCAAGAGGAAGCTCTGTGGCTTTCCTTGCTTTTCTGAGAAGTTCCTTTGGTTCCAGATCTGCCTCAGCTTTACCCTGGCCAGGTCAGGATGTTCTTGGATCATGGCAAGGGTTTGAATCCCAGCTCCCAGTGCTGCCAGGCCTGGATCCTGCCTTGGGCAAGGCTGGCTCTGCTGGGAGTTCCCTCTGAACTCTCAGTTCCTCAGGGGTGGTGCTACAACCCCTCTGTCAGCTGGGGTTTAGTCTGTGGGACACACAACATTCAGGAATTTTATTCCCTTCCTTCCTGTGGAGTGGCTGCTACCAGGGGCTGCAGTGGATGGAGATGTTCCAGTGTGAAATCAGCCCAGCTCTGGGTCCTTCCCTGCCTCAGGGCAGTTTGGGGGATGAATTCCCTTTTGCAGCACCACAGGATCCACCCATGCTGCAGAAACCTCAGCTTTATTCATCACTAATGTACAAGAAATCACAGCTTCTGCCCCCAGAACATTGCAGGAGAGCACATTGATGAGAGCTCAGCAAGCAGGAGGAGAGGGGTGGTTGCTTTTCCCTCCCCAGGTAAATTGGGTTGAAATACAAAGCTTCAATGACAAAGGAAGTGATTCAAACATTTTAGAACAGCCCAGAAAAATTCTCTTTGTGGGAGAATGAACCGTGTGAAGCCTGTGTTGATTTTAGTCGAGGGATTTGGGAGATGTGGGGTGAAATGTTTGAAATTCCAGACAACATTGGGCACTGGGAGAGAGGCAGGGTGTGCTTGGAGGTGAAATATCCTGGGGTGCTTTGCTCTGCAGTTATTTCTGATGTGGCTGAGGGGGCCAGCAGGGCCCTGGGGGGATGTCACAGTCCCAGGGGGAGGTGACAGCGCCTGAGGCAGGTGTCCCTGCCCCAGGGGGAGGTGTCCCATCCCCAGGAGGAGGTGACAGCCCCAAGGTGGGTGTCCTATCCCCAGGGCAGATGTCCCCGCCCCAGGGAGGTGACAGCCCCAGGGAGGTGTCCCCGCCCCGGGGGGAGGTGTCCCAGCCCCAGGGGGAGGTGTCCTATCCCCAGGGGGGTGTCCCCGCCCCAGGGAGATGTCCCCACCCCAGGCACTGTCCCCGCC
>VYXF01010193.1:1035684-1055489 GCA_013397295.1 Polioptila caerulea | reverse complement strand
TTTACTGTCCTTGCCTGTTCTGATAGTCAAAAGTTCTGGGTAGCAACAGCAGCTGTGTGTGCAGTAGCAGTGTTGCTCTGAAGTTGAGTTCCTAGAGCCTGAGTATCATCTCATGGAGTCTAAGAGGATCCAACTTACTCTGTGCTCAGGAAGCTCTGTGGGTAAGTAGTAAGTCTACCTCACTTCCTGAAACAGAATTACTGAGATGGTGACTGCTGCAAGTGACTCAGTATGTTACTGCCTGAAGAGCTAAACACTGAGAGGTACCTGCTCAGGAGGTTTGGGCTCGTCAGCTGTGATGCCTTCTCCAGAGGGCTGGGGGCCAGAAGAACAGTGGGGGCAATGTCAGAGTCCTCAAAGGTGCATTTTCAAAGGCCTTTTCATTCCCTGTTCCAAAATCCATGTGTTGGCTTTGATTCCACCTGTTTCTCTTTCCTCAGGCAGCGACGGGAAGCACAAAAAGGTTACTGGAATAAATAAGAGACAAACAAGACCTTTTTCTTCTCTTGATTCATCCACACATTGCAGAAGGTCCTGTGGACCTTCTGGTCATTGTGAAGGTTTCATAAATCAGGAAAAGTTATTTCATCCAACACAACTACTACGGCTTTGCTTAGGATTAGTCTTGTTTAGGTCATCTTTTGGTCTAGGCCTTAGATCTCCTGCTTCCTTCTGCTACCCATGTCTCATTTCATGTTCTAGGGGGCCTCCCTTCTCCCCAGGATTTTACTGCTTCTTGTACATGCTTGAAAACTTGGGTTTAGAATTTGGAGGGCGTGGTGGGGGGTGGTCCTTCCCATTGTTCTCTCAGCTCAGTGCCCCTCTCTCCTGTTTGCCAAGATGAAGGTTATTCCAAGGCAGTACCACTGGGTGGTGGTTCTCCTTTAGCAGAAGCAGTTTAACACAGAAAAATCCTTATGTTGAAAATAAAGTATTCTCGGTTTTGACTTATGCCCATACTTCTTCTTCTTTTACATGGCACCACTGAGAAGAGTTTGTCTCCATCTTTTTTATTCCATCTACCAGGCAGTTCACAGATAAGGTCATGCTGAGTTTTTTCTGCTCCAGGAAAGGAACAGTCACAGGTCTCTCTCAGCCTTTCCACATAGCTCATGTGGTTCAAGCTTCAGCATCTTCTTGGCTATCATAGACCATCATCTCTATTTGGGATGATATTTTTAGGTTTTATCACATTATCTGTAGGGCTTAAGAGTGTTTTGGGAGTTTTCAGTTACATTTGGGTAATATTATATCTTAACTGTCTCTTTTCTGTTTAATTCTAGGTACGACAGGAACCAGATGGGAAAAAATGACTAAAGAACTTAAGGTAATGTGTCATTATGTTAGGAGTGTTTTTAAGAAAAGGTGTGACTGTTTCTAAGTCTTGACATTTTTCAAGCCATTATTTTCAGCTCCCTATGCTAAGTAGGAAGCTGAAAATAAGGGGGTTTTTCTGCTAGCTTTCCAGTTTAGACTTGAATGTGAAAAATTATTGCTTTCCAAAATATTGCATAGAATGTTATGTAGCTACCTGGAAAAAAACAAGCACAAAGAAAACTAACCCATTGACCCCTACAGAAACACTTCGCTTAAACTGAAGTTACTCTTCACTAGAGTTAATCTCAATCATAACCATGTTTTTCTTTTTTTTTTCTTTTCCTGTTTTTTCTTCTTTTTCTTTGGTTTTGTTTTGTTTTGGGTTTTTTGTTTTGTTTTGTTTTGTTTTGTTTTGTTGGTTTTTTTTGCTTTTCTGTTTGAGAATTATTACAAGATTTTAAGTTTTCATATAAAGCAAAAAATAATAGAGATGTTTGGGACACCTCAATATATAACTGTCTAAGGATAAAATATTTCTCCTGGCCTGGAACTGATTTAAATCTTGGTTATTTTCTCAAAGTTTATGCAGCATTTCTGCAACTGAAAGGAACTGGGGCATTATCACTACAGCCTCCTGAGCTGTTTGAGCAACAGACAGATGCAAATACAGATATGTGCAATGAAACCCATCCTGGAGCATGTTTGAGATTAGGGCAGTTTCTTGATGTCAGGGAGTGCTGGTTTCAATCTTTGGGTGCAAGGAGTGAGGAAAATGATGCCTTCATGTGCTTCTGTCCTGGCAAATGAATAGCGTAGCTACAAGGTTGGAGCTCCCATCAGTTTCTCCTCTTACATAACTCCAGCCCTTTATTTGCAAATTTCCTTATTTTTTAAAGTGTTGAGTACAAATAATAAAACCCAAAACATAACAAAAACCGACTCAAACCAACAAAATCAATAAAAAAGCAACATAATAGCATTTAGAGGTAAAAAATAAATAGAAATATTTTTATCTGATCCTAAATTATTTATTTGATGCTAGTCATTCATTGTTTATTTAATCTTCCTTCATGTGTTTCTGAGTTAGTCTGCCAAATAAGATTTAGACTATGGACATTCCAACTAGGAAGTTTTAGGGAAAAAAATTGCACAATAGTTTCTTTCTACATATATAATTTCTTAATAAATACAATTTTTTTTCCTAAGTATTTTCCACTTTAAAGTACTTGGCACACTTAAGATTGATTGACTTAAGACCATTTTGAATATTTGTCAGCAACTCACTGTGGGAAGGGTAGAGGAAGGACTCATTAATGCTGGAGCATTAGCTACCACCAGAACAGGCACAGTGAAACCAGTCAGGACTGGTGGGGAGTGCTCTCAGACCCTGAGCCTGACCTGTTGTCTGGCTGTCTGCACCTTCCCATGCTCCAGTGGTGGACAGACCTCACCTCGCTTTGATCGTCTACCCTGCAGACATGCACATCTGAGCCAGTTGTTTAGACTGTTTTTATAGTTCATGGAGAGAAAAAGACACTTCTGAGGCATGATTTACATGTTCTATTTAGATGTCTATGCTAATATCAGGTGACTCACTGCCTGGAAAGGAGCTATTTCTTTCCATTGCCATATTTTTCTTTTACACAGGGAGCCTAGAGGAATGTTTTAAATACAGGAGTTTACATCTGAGATGTTTGAGAATCTCTTCTGAAGACCTGTGTATTTTGCCCAAGAAAAGTCACCTCTGAGAACCCAAAAATATATTTACACGATTCTTACAGAACAATTTCAAGAGGAATTGGCTAATAGGGTGTGCTCATGTGCTTATTCTGCTGGATCTGGGCACGTGAAGTGACACCATGATGTACCTAACATCAACCTTGTGAATTTACAGATCCACTCAGACAATAACTTCAGGCCAGCTGGGCTGGGTTTGTGTCTGCTGCCTGTATGGACACTGTCTGGAAGCCATGGTTTTAGGGGAATTCTCAGAGCCTGGTCAGAAATGCTCTCCCTGCTCCCTGAGGGTGGGTCTTGCAACATTTAAACTTACAATCACATTTAAAAAGGGATTTTTTTTGCTTCAAGTGAGTCTTCATTCATGATTTTGATGATTCCTTGAACTCCAATTCTGTTGCTTCTGCAACAATCCATGAAAAGAAATGCATTGAAGTTACAGACAATGGATTAATGGTTTGTTTTCTGGCTACATAGGCAGCATTAAACATAGAATCAAAGTTTACTTTATATCAAGCCTTGGGTATGTGTTTTTTATCCCAGAAGTACAAAGAGATTTTTGCACACTTAGCTTAGAAAACCTGACTTCACCCCCTGATTTTCTGCTCCCGTTAATTTGGCAGCTGCTGCAAGAATTGCACAAACAAAAATGGTGCAGTCTGTACTCATGTCTGCCTGGGGCTTTCTCACAGCCCCTCCTGTCCTTTGATTTATGTGGCACAGAGCCTGTGCTGCACACAGGGTGGCTGCAGCCTTCAGCTCCACAGCTGATGTCAGGGTGAGGGAAAACAGAGGTGTTCAGGTGAAGGGGCAGGACCAACCCCAGCACCTGTACACAGGTGAGAGGAACTGAGAACTGTCACTGCACACTAAAATCCTCCAGTCGTCAATGCCTAAAGCCAAACGACAGCCAAAGCTGTAACCATGTAACAAAGGTAGTGGCAACATTATTATACAGACTGTGTGATCATACACTGGATGTGACACCATTGTGAAACTCCTCCCTGTTGGGTTCACATCTGTGAACTGTATGGTTAACAGTAAAACTTTCAGAAAATAGGCATGAACAAGAATATTAAAATTGAAATTTTTATTAGTTTTAATAAAATAATCAAATCTGTAGCACTTATTTGGAAAAAAACCCAAACCCAACCCACAAACAAACAAAAAAGCCCCCCAAACAACCCACACTGGATTCCAAAATAAGAGCTGACAGTAAAACATTCATCAACTGTAGATTTACAAGCTCATGAAGCAGAGTTACAGTGAAATCTTGCCAGTCATGAGAGGAGTCCCACTATCACATGAGACTATCCAGAAATTCATCTCCAAGAGGCTCTCATTTCAGTTTTGTGATCTGGGTACCACTTGATTTTATGTGAGGGTAATTCAGGATAGATGGTACAGCCACAGGCCAAGTCTGATCAAGTATTTCCACAGAAAGCTTTTGATAAGAAGACTCACCACTTCATTTTGAGCACAACTCCATGGCTTTTATATAAGCAGAATATTTGACCAGTAATAAATATTATTTTCAGAACCTATTGCAAATACAAGGAGTAAAAATCAAGAAGCAAATTATGATTCAAGTATTTATAGATTCCCAAATGCTGTAAGCTGTACTCCCTTCTCTCTGAAGAACTGAGCTAAGTGATAACATTCTAATCTGAACAAAATTGTGCCTAATTGTGCTGAACAACCTCCTGCTTCCCCACTGCTCCAGGAACAAGAACAGAAGAAACTCACTGTCATCACAGACCAAACTATGACCCACCTGCTGAAATGAGAGTGCTGGAAGAGCACAAGCTTGGCTCTGGATCATCATGCTGCTTCACACACAAAGCACTGATATTACTGCAAGGGGAACTGAGCACGTGGATGTCAGTGCAGCTGGAATATGTGAGTTTCCACCTGCTGGTGAACATCTATTACACACCCAACTTTACTGAGTGCCACACCAAAGCAGCCAGGCCAAGGGGCTGCATTAATCATTCCAACCCTGCTAGACCTCTTGCACTTCACTAACATGTAAGCAAAGAATATTTAGCAGCAAATACCACTGCCTTTGCATTTCTCACTGTAACATTCATTTTCCCTTTTAAGGATAAGATAGTTGCTAGTAAATTATTCCAAAGTATGTCTTTCCATTATTTTGGCAATATAGGTGCACAGTAATCTGGTAGTTAATTCAGATTCTTGTATGTCCAAACACACAGTTACAATATTATTCTCCTCCTCCATAACACTATTAATAGAGACCTACTCAATCCCCCCAAATTATTATCACAATGCCATTAAAAAGACTTGATCCCTTAGGCATGGTTAAGAATCACTATTTTTTCACCATTCTGGTTAGCCAAAAAGCTTGGACAGAGCTCCTCTAAAACTCTGTTCCCCTCTGCATCCCAACAGAAAAAATATAAACTGAGAAACAAAATCAGCACAGTTATGTTTATCAGTGTGGAGCAACTTCTCCTCCCTCTGTTACTCCCTTGTGGACCAGGCACGCTGTAAGAGACCACAGGTTCTGCAAGGGGATGTGTCAAGCTTGTTTCAAATTGCTGACACGCTCTCCCTCCCTGATGCAGTCCTGTTTACCCAGTACTGACTTTCTGCTGAGGATTCCATTAAATGGTTTGGTTCCAGTAACCCAGATTTAAAGGAAGGCTAATCCTCAATGAAAGCCTCATCCCACAGAAATGCAATATTCCCAGAAGACCTCTTTCAACTACACCATTCTTCCATGGGCTAGGTAAGACACCTAGTTTGTCCTTTTCTGTAAGGACTCCAAAATCACACAGAAAGTGCTGTGCTTGTGAGGGGTCCTCATTTGTTACAAATCAGTTCCTCCAGCTCCAAGACAGAGCAAACGTTTACATGCAAGGCATGCCCTATGTCCTGTGACAGCAAGGAGGACAAACTGACTATTAGTACAGAAGGATAAGCAACATTCCAACTGTTCTCCCTGTCTGCTGACTTCTCACACTGAGGAAGACTTAAAAAACCACAACTCAGCCCGAGCTGACAGCAAGTTTGCATGGGGGTGGCAGAGGAATTCCTTGAGGCACATAAATTGGTGAGACAGTGGTCTCTTGGGAAAGAGAAGCCTTGGCATTAAATCAAACCTTTCAGATATCTGAACTAGCAACACAGTCCTTCAAAAAGAAGTTCAGAAAGCTAAGTAACAACTAACTACAGAACAACTTTCTTTTGATGATGTGACAATGGCAACTAACCTTCCCCTGAAACCTCAAGTGAAACGTTGTAACTTGCAAGCAAGTCAGCTCCTCTTCTCCTCCCGCATCCTCCATCATCTTTTACCCAAGCTCACACAGCAAGCTCCTAAATGGCCAACTTCCAGCATGAAGATTTTCAAGGACCATGGAAGCAAATTAATGGTGCTAGAGCAGAGAATGAGTGGAAGAACCCCACTGACCAGTGTGATGAGCAGGTACCTCACCTGCACACTTCTCAAGCAGGCAAACTCTCTTGGGAGCACAGAAATAAAATACACAAAACCTGGATTTGAGTGCTGAGGTAATTTAAGGCTCACACTAATTTGGCTTATGGATCCTGCCTGAGGCAACTGGCTTACAAACTGCACTCCCGAGTTTAGGAGCTATTTATGGGTGTTCTGTGCAAACCAGAACCACCAAGCTTTCAAGTGCAAATGTAGGTAATCTCCCTTAATTCTGCTCTTAAAAAAATTCAGTTGCTCCCCTCAAATTCTAGCCTGCACAAATTCTCAGAAAATAGATGATTAAATACCAATCTGAAAGTTCACAAGAAATGAACTACTTAATTAAATTAAACATAGCTTCAAACAAGCAACACTGAATCTATTCCTCCATTAAAGAGGACTAAAAGTTTCTGCATAGAGAAGGCAGTAAATAAATATTAGAAGTACTATTAGTTAAGACATCAGACAAAAACAGATCAGATTCCTGACTTGCTATTTTCGTCTTCACATAACAACAACTCCATTTGGAAGTTTGAAGTTCAGCCTGCCTCAACATAAAATACTGCTTTTTACTTGCAACGTAGTGAGGATAAAGGAAAGACTCTGGGTCTTCAAACATTTAGATTACTGATGTGTATAGGCTGATGATTGTCACTCGTTTTTTCCAATGATCCACAATTGCTTCAATTTAAGCACAGCTGAAGACTGCTGCAGATGCATCCAAATGTAGTGTTGTTTCAATAACTTAATAGCACTTTGATGTCAGCCTTGCTGAATTCTTCACTGCTGAAGGAGTCTTCAGTTCACAGCAAAAAATAAAACAAGGCAGTTATGAAGATCACGTAACACAGAGCTCCGACGCCCACAGTGGAGGTTTGCTGCAATATGCTTGTCTGCTTCTGGTCTCTTGAGAACAAACAGCTGCTGTAGCAGTTGCTCCCTCCTCTTCTGCATCTTCCTTTGCCTCCTGGAAACCTTCTGCTTCTTGGAATGGATGTTCTAGAAGTTTCAGTACATTTCTTACCTATAGTGTAAACACAGCATGGTTGTAAGAATTTAGAAAGTGAAGGCAAAACGATATGGAGAAGAACCTCATGCCAAATATTGAGATATTGTATTTAATACATGAACTCCAGACAAGCCAAATATTAAAGAGATGAACAATATACATAAGATGCAAACTGTAAAACTGTACCTGGCTGAGCTTGTATCTATATGGGACTCTGGCTCAAATAACTTGAAATGCAAATATTAAATAGAAATTCTTATGCAATTTCTCAAAATAAATTAATTTTGCCATACTCTGCATGGAATGTTCCACATGCTGAACTCCACAGGTGAAAGCTGTAAATTTTATTAGATAAAACATTACAGAAAGGAACAAGTATAAATTAATCCCCAACTGCTTTCCAAGCTGCTCTTGAGATAGTAAAACAGTGTGAGTGTCTTGTCCTGAGGTCAGCACACAAAAGCTGGTGAAGTTCAGATTCAGAGTTTTGATTCCATTATTTGTACTACAGTCATTAAAATTACACTTTCAACAAAAACAATAGAGACCTCCTGAACAGTGAATTCCCAATCCCCTTACTGCCCAAGATTCCAGACTCAATTTTGCCTAGCATAATGTAAATTGACAGCACCACTGCACATCTACACAAGCCAAGAGAGAGAGAGAGCAATAATAGCATACCTCTGAGAAATCCCCATTTTCAGCTGCTTCTATGGCATTCTGGGCAATATAATTTCTCAAGATATATTTTGGATTGTTTGAATTCATAACCTTTACACGCTCAGTGTTCCAGGCATCAGCATTACCAATACTTTCTATTTCTTTTTCCAAACGGACTCTGAAATTAAGCAGGTGACAACAATTGTTTTTCACCAAGAACCACATGTAGAAGTTGACACATCTTCTTGTTTTGTGATACTTCGTTTGCAGTTCTTAAAAAATACTACATCATCTATAATCCTCTCAGATTATAAAATGCAGCATGACAACAGAATGTTAAACACCACTTAAGTTTAAAAGCAGTACTATGGACAGTCAGCAGGTCCTCACATGGCTTGAGGAAGTGGCACAGCACAGCTTTTCTATTCTCTAAAGTCAGATCAAGACACAGGATATGGTCTGTTCTGCATTGCTCTGCAATGACTGACACATTCAGGTCTTGTCTTTCACGTATTTCTATATTGTTTATTGGTTAAAGCTTTTGCTGTTCTGGTAAAAGCACAGAGATGCAATACAGCTGAGGCAGTCTGAGGTACCTTCTATCAGTAACACCTGCTAAAGCTCTCAGCCCTGCTGGAGAACAAGATCACAGGCAGCCAGGTGAGGAAAGATCTGACCTAATCCACACTGCACAAAAAATAAATGCTCTATTCAGGAGTTTTCTTTACAAAAAAAACCATCTCCTGCCAACACAAAAGTTTTCAAGCTTCAGAACAGTCTGGACATTTATTTTCCTGGTCATGATTTCTGTTTTTATTCTTTGATTAAAAATACTTGTTTTCTATATTAACACATAAGACTTTTCTTTTGGAAAAAAACTTCAAAGGATAGAATGCTTAGAGATCAGTCTGTTGTAGTTACTGAGCACTTAAAAGTTTACAGCTGGAATTAATTCTATGTCAGAACCAACATCAACATTGTTGAAGGACTTTTCATACTAGATTTGATGCTAGATGATTTCTACACCCTCACGCTACCTCAAAAGCTAGCAAACAAAATAAAAAGATGCCCCTGAACTTTCACTGCAGCAAGGACACTGATCATGGCAGTAGATAATATTCTTGGGTTGCATGCCCTCCCCATCCTCCTAATCTATACCTGAGACAGGGTGTCTTTTGTGAGAAATGCACACTGTTCTCAAAATGCAGAAATATAATAGTGCTATCAATTCTGAGAAACCTTACCTGTATTTCTCCAGCCATTCTTTCCAGTGTCTTTTATTTCTGCTAAGTAAATCATCTGCTGTTAACTGCTGCAGTTTAGAGAACTGTTCAATGCGTTCCAGTTCTTTATTTATATTAGCTTTTGTTCCAATTAATGCAAACAGCTGAGGATTAGACTGAGCCAACATCAGCATCATTGACAGCTGTCTGGAAACAAAAATAACAAACACATTAGATACTGAAGTTGAGTTCCCTGTCAAGAACCATCTCTTTGCAATCAAAGAAGATACAAAAACATTCACAACGAACTAGGATTTCACCAGAGAGGTTAAGTAACATAAATTTGTAATTAACAAAACAATTTTTATTATAAATGATCCTAATATTACTGTTTCTTCCCCCCTCTTCAGTGTGTTTAATTAATATTCCTGTGGTATATAAAGTGTAGACAGTAGATTTTTAAAATTACTGTCTTAGTTGCACAATTCTCTTCAAAACACCCTTTGAACTTCAAAAGGAATCTGGTTTAAAAAATTTCATCTTCCTTTGATATCAACTTCTATACTATAGAATTCACAGGTTTTGTTGTTTGGGTTTTTTTTAATTTCTTTAACACCAACTATATTTGCCAGTACTAATAAAAACCTACAAGAGGGGAAAATATACTTAAGTTGCATGAGACAACACTGTGTTTGATTTTTTTTTTGTCAGCCAGTCTAAATCACAGATTGAGAACTGCTTTCTGGTAATAAATTCCAAACAATATCCAGACTATTTTGCTGCAAGTTTGACTAGGATTGCATCTTTTCAGATTTCACTTTGTTAGCTGGTGCTGTACAACAGCTCCACCTTATTTAGCAATACCAAGCTAGCTTTTATTTTTCCTGAATTAATAACTACAGTATAGCATAAAGTAAAATAAAAACCCCAAGAGTTGCAGCATATCAAAATACAAAAGTGTTTATATTTCTTCTGTGAATGCATTTTTAAGCAAAGGAGAAAAGAAACATTTTTCCTGGCCTCAAAGGAGACAACTGTTGCAGTGTGTGTTTCCTTTGATAATTAATATTTTTAACTGTTAATGGTTCATCCCTATGTTCCCCCAGGTTTCCCCCAAATTGGTATGTCCGTAAGTTGTACCCTCCCCTTGTTGTGGAATGTTCCTTGTTCCTCCTACCCCTGGTGTCAATCCCCCAGAATATCAGCCCCAGTTGTTACCCTTCATGGTATTTCCCTGCCTTTTGTTCTAGTTCCTGCCCTGTCCATCATTGTTACCTTGCCCCTTTTCCCTGAAGCTTCTCTGTCACTCCAACCCCAGACCAATCCTTCAGGTGTACCACCCTTGGGTGTGTCAGGGTGTTTCCCAACCCTCGATGCCCCACTGGGGCATGTGACCTCCCCTCTCCTCCCACCCTCTGGAATTGGCCCCAGGCCAGTTGATGATCCCTCACTGGTTTATGTGCAGTATCCCCCCCTTGTTCTGTTGCTGTATAAAATCCCCTGCACAGCAGCGCTCTCCGGTGTTCTGGCCCTGTCCCCTGTCAGAATAAAGATCTCTGGGAGCTCACACAGGAGGCTCCTCCCTGATTGTTGCTCTGCTCTTGGCACTGCACCAGCCCTTGGATAAGGCCCGTGTGTGTTCCAGCTGCACCCTGGGCTGTGCTGCTTCCTGGGGGCAGCCCCTCCTGACCGCTGGCTCTGGAGCTGGCCGGGGCTGGCAAAATCAGATTCAGCATGTCAGACAATATTATATATCATGTTTTATTTTCCTACTTTTAGTCAGCAGAGACAAGCCAGGTGCTTTGATTTCTGAGTTTATATAAAGTACTATCCAGATCTTATGTACACATCTGACATACCTAGAGCTATGATATCCAAGTGCTGGGATTAAAAAAGAAATCAGTGGTGCACTCAATTTAATACATTACTATTCCCCTCCAAAATGTCACATGCCTATCATGATTTATGGCTGCTTTTCAGGTTTCTATAGTCCTGAATGCAGTGCTTAGGAAATACTGTCCCATCTCTACCACTCAAGCTGTCTATGTACTGTGCTATCAACACACAGCAAAAGCTGAAAAATTTGGTAGGTTCATTACCTTCATGGAGCACTTACTAAACAAGGGGAGGGAGGGAGAGAAGTATACCTTAAATACCTTTAATTTTTTCCCCCATATCCAAAAAGTGAAAAACTGCTGCAATCACTGTTACAAGAAGCAGTTGATCATGAGTTACTATTTTTCCATGCTCAGAGTAGCTGGACTGCACTGCAAATGGGGCATGGACCACACATCTAAAGGTCCCTTGGGCCAGAACTTTGGCAGTTGAAAGTGACTTTTTGCAGACAGTACACTAGCAGAACACAGTAGCATTGCAGTTCAAACCCATTTCTTCTGTAAAATCCTTCCCTATCACTTCATTATGTGGCACTCTCATTGCCTCAAGTCAACAGAGACAGGGAAGGAAACAAAAAAAAGAAAGACCAAGCAAAAGCTCAGACAACTTGAATTCAAGAGCCAACTGCTGAAAGTCATTGCTGTATATCATAATGCATCTACTTAACAGTGACTTTCCAATCTTAAAATCATACCATGCAGAGTTCATTATAGTTATAATGATACTAAAAGCAAAAGCACTCAAGCAGAGTAATACCTTGGATCCATCTGTGGTTTAAAAACAACTTTCAGTTCTTCCATGGAAGCACACTGACTTGTAAGCTCTTCTAAGAAATCTTCAAATTTTGAAGGATCAATGTCTACTGAGAATGAACTCAGCAAGTAAAAAATATTTGTAAAGTCTCCAGCTGAAAAAAATTAATTGTATGAGTAATGCAACTAATAAATCAGTAGGAAAGCAGTTCCCATAGCTCCTTCCTACTTCCTCCCAAGGCAGTAGAGGACACCATTCTAAAGAGGCAAATAAACTGTTCTCTAAATGAGGGTGCAAATGTGAGACAGGAGCCCTGTATAAGGCAACAACTACTCCACAGTTCACAATAAGGTAATTATATTCAGTCTTTTGTGCTTTTATCAGATAACAATGTAGTTGCACAAGGCTACTTTCTTTTAAGGTCAAGACATAGATTGAATTTTGATTTGATAATAGATTCTGATAGGCTCTTAAATAAGTACCTTCTGTGCTGTTCACCAACCTGTGAGATGCATGGTTTCAAGCAGTTCAGACACCAGCTTACTATCTTCTTCTAATTCCAGTTGGATTAGGCCTAGTTTTTTTCTCATCTTCTGCAAATAGTGTTTCTCAAATTCTGCATCATATTCCTCTTCCAGGATGAGTTGGCTTATTTCCAAGGGCAGCTCTGGAACTAAAGCTTCAGCAAGTTTCCCCAGGTTCCACTTGCAAATCTCTGGCTGTTTGTTGTAAGCGTAGCGCCCTGTATTATCAGAACCATTGCAAATGTGCTCAGGGTCATACCTACAAGAGAAGAAATAGTTAGCATTCTTCTAGTTATTTGGACACCAAAACTGTGAGAAATACTACTTTTACTATTTTGATCTGCCCTAGGAACTAAAAAATTTGAAAGGAAACACTCCTTGATTCTTTTCCCAAAGCCACAGGCTACAGAAACAGTCTAAGAGCTCGAGATGTTGTGAACACAGTTTAAAGTACACTGACAAGAAGAATTACAGGATAACCAGAACTGCCTTAATGTCCTCTGCTGTAAGGATAGTTCAAAAATCTACTTTAAAGTTAAAATATTAAAGCAACCACGTACATCAGGATGGTCCTACATAGGCAGAACACATGCACATTCCAGACAACGATGCCACACTGACCTGTCCATAAAGCCAAAAGGGCCATAGTCAATGGTTAGTCCAACTATGCTCATGTTATCTGTGTTCAGCACGCCGTGGCAGAACCCCACACACTGCCACTCCGCAACCAGTCTCGCTGTCCGTCTGGTTATCTGAAAGAAAGAACTTCTTTTCATTTTTCATCACAACCTATTTCCAATACATTCATGTATTTCCTAGTCTCAACTGAGGTTTCTACAGCTCCAGTGGAAACAGATTCTGGCAGAATGGCATACACACAAACATCCTACGGACAGTTTGCCTCCCTCCTCCTGTCAGTAACTCCCCTGTTTCTCTGCCTCCCACTTCCATTTCTCTGCTTCTCTCCTTCCATGCTTGACTTGCCAGTCAATTGAACAGCTTTCAAATGCACTGGAGACAGGACACTGAAATAAACTGTTTGACATCAGACTTGCATACTAGTCTAGTCATTACACAAATGTATTATTTTGCCTATTTATTAATTTTAAAGAGTAACTACAGGCAGGAAATCACACAAGCAGGTGTAGTCTTTTGGTATGTAGGAGTGATTTACAGGGAGGTTAAAAGGCTGACAGAAAAAAATTATTCCCTGCAAATAGCTTTTAGCACTGAGCAGCATTTCTCTCCATGTTCTGAGAGTGGAAGTAAGGCAACATGATTAAATAAAAGTATTGGAAAAACAACAATTTCATTTAAATGCAGTTCTTCACCAAATGCATGCTTCATCAGTAATTTTCCACTCTTTAACTGAGAACTATTTTTATGGAATTGACTAAAATCACTGCATGTGCCCCATCCTTCAAATAAATATTGTAATATTTTAAAGCAGTCTTAGTTATTTAAATACATTAACCCACCTGTCAACTACAACACTAAAAACCTAAAAGTCAGGAAGCTAACATGGTCTTTAAATAAAACTAGTTACAAATACTTAACTAAACTGCTGTAAATAAAAATTTTACATAGCCATTCACTAAAACCTTAAAATCAAATTATTTTCATAGATAAAATCATTCTTCTTCCCAAATAGCTAACAATGCACAGAAATTGAAAACAACTATTTGCTCCATGTGTTGGAGTCCAGAATATTCCTCTGCATGTTTTAAAGGACCAAAACCCCCTGAAAAACACTGCTTTTAACCTCTGTCCATGGAGAGGGCTTCCTAGGCTTTGGGATGAGACAGAGTTGTCAGGACTGTCAATTAGGTAGTTTATAGCATGTAATTTATCACAGGGTGAGAAATGTAGATTTTGGGTTTGTTAAAATGGTAAGTAAATGAAGACAAGATAGAGGATCCTCGTGGCTTTTAGGCTTCTTCCTTCTTCTCTTGCTCCATATCCTGCAGTGCTGGTGGCACAGGGTGATTGGTTGGGATTTACTGCAGAGTAGTGTTACGTGAATAGAAATTCACTTGGTAATTGGTAGAAATAATGTATGTTTTGGGTGACAATTGGGTGAATTATCTTTAAGAGAGCCTTGAATCTGTGTGTTGGGGGCTCTTTGGTGTGCTTTCTCCTTCACACTAGGCTGGTGTTAAGCCTGGTGTGCAGAAATTGATGGTAAGGAAAGAATAAACAACCTGGAGAACGAATATGCCAAACAAGGACTTAGAAGACTAGTCTCCCCTATCAGGGGAGGGTTATGTGGGAATAATAATTCCTACCATGCTGCAGTGTAACTGTATTTCATTAAGATTCAAAAAACAATCTATGAATTGTTTCATTACATGTTTCTATGCCTTTGTATTTAAATACAGATTTTTTCTTCTTTTTTAAAAAAAAAAAATGCAGTCAAGTAAAGAAGAAAAATTAGACAAATCTTGCCCTGACAAGTAGTGAAAACCACAAATGATGGATGGAACAGAACCTTTTGGTTCACCTTGAGATCCCACACTTTTAATTTTTCCAATATTCTCATGGTAGGTACTGTATGCATTTTTTCTGAATGCTGATTCATGGGGCAGCTGGAAGCCAGCAGCCAGCTACATGTGTCCAAAACTGATTACATAGGCCATGAACCAGTAAGAGAGGCACACCCTGCACAACGGCTCTGTGCCAGGAAAATGAAAAATTTAAAGATGAAAAAATCCTGGATTGAGATGAAAGCACTCCAGCAGTAAGGCAGTCCTTGTATGGATGCACTGCACACCACCAGGGTTCTGGTAAAAAGAAATCCCCCTGATAAGAGTGCCCAAAAGCAACTAAAGCTTGGGTACCACTCAAAGATGGGTATATTGATAATGAAGAGATAGCTCTGCATCCTCTTTGATCTTTATTATTTTTGATCAACATTTTTCTACAGCTAGCCAAACTAGAAGGCAAGTATGGTGTATATTTAACTAAGATTGTCAGCTGAAGGACATGCTCATTCAAATTTCAACAACAGCTACAAATTATTTGAGAAGTACAGACAATGATATCTGCTTTCTAGGAAGTGCTGTGAAATGCAATCACCTGTACTTTTTTCTCCATTTCCTCCACAGTGCAGAAAGAATGATAAACAAGACAGAGCTGACGTGACAGCAGTTCTTGGCTAACGTTCGTTCAATTAGAGAATGGACTGGGGGATTTTCAGGTGGAGAAAAGTCTGGAAAGTCTCCACGAAGGATGAGAGAAAACATGAGGAGGCAATGATAGCACAGATATGGAATGTGGACAGGCAGTGGCATGAGGAGCACAACAAACAAAAAAAGGATCTGGGAAAATGAGAAAAGGATGCTAGGAATAGGGGTAGGGGGAAGGAAATCAGTAGTAACTGGGCCAGGAAAAGCAGCCAAAAGCAGAAAGAGGACTGGGCACACACACACACACACACACAGATTCCCAAATCCCATGACTTTTCTGCCATCAGGAAGTAAACATGCCATCAGATACAGAGCTGGACACACACACAGTGAGTGACAAGCCACAGCTCTCCTCATCAACCCCAACTGTTCACACAAAAAGGACTTGCCCAGCAGAGGTAAATTCTTTGGAACACAGTGGTGAATCAAGTCACAGCTTGTTTTGAAGAACTAATGCAAGTATTCATGGGCTGTGGTAAAGAAAACAATTAAAAAAAAAAAAGGGCACGAAACCAAGCCATAGAATATCAGCTATCAAGTCTGGCTTTTGACCTCTTATCAGTCTGCTATGAAAGCTGGTCATGCTGCAGCCATTCCCTCAGTCCATACCAGATTATTTCAGATTTCAAAGCACCACAACAGCTTTAGAGAGACTAGTCAAGTATTAGACACCAGTATTTTTTAATTACTCTGTTTGCTGGCTAGTTATAAGAGTGCTCAATTGCCTTTAAACATTTCAGTTCTAAAGTCTGAAGTTAAACTGATTTGCAGACAACATTCCTGTTTGCAATTTGAAAAATGAGACACAGCATTCTCAGTATTTTACAAAACGATGCCTTGCAAGTGATGTCTCAGCACCATCAACTCATCATCTGACAGTCAGAGCCAGAACTCCCTCTCACAGTCTAAGACAGTGCCAGAAGATTCCAGGAGACAAGCCTTTGGAAGCTCCCCCTAAGCAGGGAAATAATGATTTACCATTAGGAAGGTTTTCACTGGTTTCACTGTCTTCACTGGTTAGATCAGTATCAACAGTGCTTTCATCAGTAAGTGGGTCTACTAGGAGTGCTTTTGTCAAAGAAGAGTTCAGACAATGGAATGATACAAAGTATTAACTGACTCCAGCCATCTGTGCTTGCAGATGAAGTTCCTAAAGATGACTGGTATGGATTTATGAAGAGAATCTGATCTTCCTTACCTCTTTGAAGAAGGCAGCATTCCTCTGAACAGTGTTGTCTGAATAAGCCTCCTGGATTTCTGGGTAGAAAGTGCTGATGACATAATCGAGCATCTGTATTCGAATATCATTTCGGCCAACGCTGGGACCCTTGCGTCCCGTGTATTCATCCGGGGGTTTGAAAATTTCAAAAGAGCCAAATCTGTTTCAAAACAAAAACACATCTGAGAATGATCTGATACTGTTAACATAATTTCATATTGTATGTAATAAAACCATTTACTGTTGTTGCAATAACAGCACATCATCTCCTAACACCAATTCTTCAGGTGACTGAGAGAAAAGTCTTGCAAGATCCCTACACTGAGCATGGTGAGGCTCAGTGACTTGGTGAAAGGAAGCTCCTACATCCACATGTAACTAAACTGACCAACCCTGCCAGTACTGAACACCAGCTCATTAAAGTTTCTTACAGCTCCTTCTACTGAAAAACTTTTATCCTGGAAATATGCAGAAATTGGACTTACTTTAAATACTAGACTGTACATCAAGCATACCAGATATGTTTTCCTGATATGTAAACACACAGAAATGCACACAAATACACACATACACATGAAAGCACATATTCCTTATACCTCACGTTCCCCTAATATTCTGCAACCTTAAGAGGTTACAGAGTAGTATTCCTGAAATGTCTACTAGCTTCTGCTGGAGCAGGAACCTCATCACCCAAACTTTCACAGTACTACATTAGAACTGGAATTAAGGATAGAGCTATAATCCACCACCACCACTACTACTACTATTTGAAAAAAAAAAAAAATCATGTATTCTGTACAGAAATGAACATGAAAAATCTCTTCTCCTAAGTCTGCAGAACTTACTTCTTCATTCTACCAGGCCAGCATCCCTAGTATTTATCTATTTCAGTGCAAAGACAACAGCTCATCCCATCTGCTGAGCAAGAAAAGCAGCTTCCTATAGCCCAGCAAAAGAAGTTCCAAGCCTCCAGAACAAGAAACACATAAACAGTGCTGTTAGAGAAATACACTTAAAATGTTATTTTAAAAGACTGCTTAGTTTTAAAGGAAAAAAACCCAAAACAAACCCAGTCAAAGAAACAGGCTTTTACCTTATAAACGTAGAGGCTATTCTCAGAACAACCGTGCACCTCTCATGTTTCGGATTCCCATCATAAAACACGTCCCGAAGGACTCTGGAGTCGGAGGTGACGCAGGCGCCAGCGCGCGTTGTCGGTATCCCCAGGTGGAACATGGCCTCGCTGCACAGGAACTCCCGGACGCTCGACCGCAGCACCTTGCGACCGTCAGCTTGTCTGCAGCAGGGAGACAGGCAGGGCTTTTAGGCTGTAAGGGCAGCAACTCCTGTCTCCTCTGTACCAGCAGAGAAAAAAAAAGCCTAGAAATAGCACACGCTGTCCATGGTCACCCAAAAGAGTAGTGGCAGATGTGAAAAGAAAAGCTGGACCTTCAAACTTCTGGTAAAGTTCAATTAGATGTACACAACAACTTGCAATGAAGAGTACACAGAATAAACCTTCCAGATACACATATCCCTTCTAATCATTAACTAAGTTGGTTTTACTGATGCAACAGGCTTTCAAAAAATCTTAAAAATTTGGACAGCTATAGCTATTTTATTGTATATCAAGTCAATGGTTTCCTCTTAATTAAATGAAATATAATGAAAAAAATTATTTTGAATCTTTCTGGGTAAGCAATCTAGAAGTGGAATCCTAAATATGAGCATGCACAAACGTTGCACTGAAAAAAAAAACCAACCCACCTAAGCAGACAGATAACAAACTGCCTTATTTAATAGATACTAAGCAAATGTAACAGAAGTGGTTCTCAGCTCACACTCCCAGCACCTCCAAAGCCACGGGCAAGCAGGAGAGTTGCCGAGGGCAGATCTACAAAGCTAACACCATATCAGGGACTTTCACTGTGATTTCCTTAACCCTCACAGACCTGAAGAAAGCCTTCAGAGGACCTGAAGTACATGAAACTAAGGTGTTACCGAGCCTGTGTAGAGCTGGAACATAAAATACGGAAAGTCCAAGTGGGAAAAATTACCTGAAATATTTAAAGTATTTGAAGGCTAATGTGACTAACGAAGATACCCATCCCTTGCAGTGATTTAGTCAGCATGCCATTTTGGGGACTTTTCCATCATTCCCCCCCACAGCTGGGAAGAGTGGGGAGCAGGACCAGCAGCACAACCAAACACCCACATTTAAATACCATCTGCGGGGGCAGCAATTACACACTGCTCTCCCCACTGTCATCATGGCCTGCCTCCTCCCAAAGGGGCAAACCCGCACCGGAGGCTAACCAGGGACAGAAGTAACGTGCCACCCGAACGATGCAGTGAGATGCAGTTTTACTCTTGTTTTCCAGCAGAAAACTCTGCCACCTCCAGATCTGGCATTTAAGCATTACGCTCGCTGATGCCAAAGTTAAATAAAAACCAAACAACCACGAGGGCTTAAGAGATGACCTCTGCCTCAGGGAATGATCCTCAGCACGGCACCAGCCCCTCGCTGATGCGATCTGCGGGCCGGCAAGGCCGTCCCCGTTCTCCCCGCACCGCGCCCGAGCCACGCCCGGGGCCCCGGCGCTGCTCCCCCAAACCGCGCCCCGCCGGCTGGTCCGGCCCCGCCCGCCCGGGCCTCACCGGGAAAAGGGGGTGATGCCGGCGCCCTTGAGCTGGATCTCCCAGCGCTCGCCCCGCGGGCCCAGCACCTCGCCCAGGTACATGGCGGCGCCGTCGCCCAGCTGCCCCGCGAAGCTGCCGAACTGGTGGCCGCAGTAGCAGTGCGCCGCGTATAGGAGGAAAAG
>VYXF01010193.1:1007778-1032088 GCA_013397295.1 Polioptila caerulea | reverse complement strand
AAAAAAAAAATAAAAATTGAAACAATAGACTTAAGGTACTGACTGGAGAGAATAACTGAGTAACGAATGGACACCTTAGATGTTATTCACTTTTGGCTAAAAAGCGCAAGACATCAAGTCTGCAAGAATGCTCCGTGACAATCATTTAGCATTAGTCCCACCCAAGATTAAGGCTCCTATCTAAAATTTACCTTAGATTTGTTTTCCTTTGTGTAAAATTACCTGAGCACAGATATCAAAGATCTACAGAGCTTTTAAAATACCTGCAGATACTTTAAAAATCTGTAGATAAGTTAAAGCAAAGTATCCATATATTTAATTCTACCAGCTAAATATTCTCAAGAAAATAACCAACAGAACAACATTTTGGTATGTCAGTAAAGCCAGGAGAAGAGTCAGCTTAAGCTTTTGCTTTCATCTTTTAAAAATGTACATAAAATGTAATAGAATTATTCAAATAGGACTGCTTAATTGTAAACAATACATTAAATGTTTTTAAAAAACAGGAATCAAAATTCAGGCAGTCACTCTACTCTTCTATAAATTGTTTATAAATGCTGCTTTTCCTCTTGCTAAAGATGGCTGGTGGTTTCTCAAGCACTAATAAATAGAAAATAAAAGGACCTGCCCCACTGTTTTCTGTATTATCATTTACACTTTGTGTCCTAGAAGCATGAATTGCTGTCATTCTCATTTGCTAAAGTTTGTTCCCTGGACACCTGTAAGGCCCAGACCCAGAAAAGCACCTAGCATCATCTTAAGAGCTCTGCAGAATTGGGTTAGATTCAGTAAGGTTAAAGATAAACATGCACTTTAATAATTTGCTGCACTGGAACTCATAAAATTTTCAAAGAGCAAGGCATAAAAGCATCAGGTTGCTTGGACAGACCAGCTCCCAGCAAAGCCAGTATAATCACAAAGATGAGCATCAGACTCTTAATTTTAAAAGCTCAAAAAAGACCACATTGTACAGAAGATAGATGTACATACTTTCAGCAAACAAAGGACTGTATGGAACCATTTCCAACACAAGCCTTTGGAAATATATCCTATTAAAAGTGGTTTCTGGATATTATTGAACCAACTGAAAAAACACAAAGAAACACAAAACACAACATCGCCTTTTCCTCCTCCTGCCTCACATACTGGTTCCCATCTTTCATTCCCAAAAGAAATTAATACAGATAAAAACTTCACTTCAAGCAATGAGCAACTGTATATGAGCCTGAGGAGCAAATGGGACTCTTCCATTCAAATACACAGGGTTAATTTTGATATGACAACGTTATCTGTGTTGTTGAACTAGGACTAGCTGATTGCCAAGGGCATTTTACAATCACTGACAATCCTGTAAAAAGGGCAGGTACCAAAAAATTCCAATGAAATATGAACTTAGGATTAAAAAAAAAAAAAAGAAGAAAGAAAGAAAGAAATAGATTGATGATGGATGAGTGTTCCAGATAATTAAAAAAGAAAATAACAGCAATCTGTAGTACCCATAATTCTATGTATAAATAGCAGGTAATCCAAATAAAATGCTACAGTTGGTTGAAAAACTAAATTGAACACTGCTTTCCTATTAAATAGATTAAAATATTCATCCACTGAGAAATTACATTGATAAATAAAATATTTTCATGTAGCAAAAACAAGGGGCAGGTTAATTCCAGGCTTTTTATGCCAAATATGAAAGATCTGAGAAACAAAAGTAAATTGTACAGTAGTTCTAGTCTCTTAAATTTACAATACTGAAACCAGCAGGATTTGGCTAAACAATACAGTTTAAATAAGCTAATCTAAAGGAACAGAGTGTCCTGTAAACATCTGACACAAACCACATTGCATTCTTATGGGGTGGCTATACCTTCCCTATGCAGGAGAAAGACAATTCAACTGGTGGTGGTAACAAGGGATGCAATCTAAAGGCAACATTCCTGTTCTTCAGTAAGGCTTGTAAAAAATTTGAGCCGTGTACGTATGACAGCCTGTACAATTATGAAATTTCTGGAAAGCTCTTAAGTTTAAAAAAAGCCTAAATGTTTTAGGTAAAAAACACACATTGAGAAGATGTCCTTTTAAATTATGTGTAAAAGTGTCTGGCACCAGAAACAAACACTTGATATTATTATACCTAGGAAAAAAAGCAAAGAATCACTCAAGTGTCCCTGAATTTCAGAGGAGTTGCAGCCGATAAGGTTACTTTGTGTTGTTTTTCCTCTGAAAAAGGAGCCATGAACACACACCCTTTAAACTGCCTGTACTACACCATCTGTTATATATATATATTATATATAATGCATATATATAGCATACATGTATATAGTATGCATATATAATATATATATATTTGCATACACATTTCTTTTACCTCAATCTGGAATCATCTGGTTTCATGCAACACACCTATCAAGAATCAAAACTATTAATTAGATCATAGCTGGTGTAACTTCAGTATCAAATCTTTTATTATACAGTGATTGAGTGTTGCTCAGCATCAATCAGTTCTGACTAGAATCCTCGCCCTTCAGTCCAGTTCATGCATTGCCTCCATCACCCTTTCTGCAGCCACCTTCTTCACACAGAGCCTCTCTCCATGTTCACTGCTGAGGCCCCTCTGTCAGCCTCTGAAGATAGCTCTGTGTTGCTGGCATTGAGAGAACAAACTGAACTGTCCTGTGACCTATTCGGTAGCAGCCATATCCCAGCAGTCCAAAAACTGTTGCTTTTAGAACAAATTTGAAAATCTTACTTGAAGCTGATGGAGGAGGCACACTGAAACGAAAGACAGAAAACAATATTAATATTTGCATAGCTGGAAACAGTAGACATTTTCCAATTTAAAAAAAAAGGACCTTTTCTCCCCTTCCTCTCCATAGTGCAAGAAATTTTCAGGTAACAGATGCATCATGAATGAACAATGTATTTTTTCATGTTCAAGGGCTATATACACTTAAATAACAATAAAAATTAATAAATACTAACAAAGCCTTTTCTACTTATGTGTTATGCCACTCTTAATGGCTAGGAACCTTTACTTGTCCATCACCCTGCCAAAATAACTAAGTAAATATCCAGACTTCTTGAAGAACACTAAAACAGAATATTGAGATTTTCACAGAGCTGCTTGGAAACCTGCACTGGCCTCCTGGACTAGGAGGACAGAGGACAAAGGCACACCAGGTCTACCCCCCCAACCTTCCAGCAGTCTCACTGTTGGCATATGAAGCAAACAGTTAATATTGCCTTCCCAATAAAGCTGGTTTTGAGAGCACAGCCATATGCACGTGCAGCCCTGCACCCTCACTAACAGGCTCTGCAGCAGCTCAGCTGGCCCTGCACTCACAGCAACTCCTCACAAGCAACTCAGAGGTTCCCACATATTGTTTCAAAGGAGCCTCGAGTTTCTTCATATCCAGAAAAAGTTTATAATGTATTCAGAAGTAATCAGTTACAATAGTGCAAAAACACTGGGTGCTCTCAAACCAGGCCAGATGTGCTGAGATTAGGATACAACTAGACTGAATTTAGACCTGTGCACTCAAACTAGGGAAAAGTTATCACTGGTAAGACTTTGAAAATTACAGCAATATACAGGAGAGTTTATAAAAAGATTATGAATTGAACCAAGAATGGTGTAAAGGCACCTCTTATGTGTTCTTATATACTCCCTCCCTATTCTTTCTCAGTTCTAATATCTCACCACAATTAAAAAAAAATCAGTAACAGTTGGTCAGAGCACACTGCTAATAATGTCTAGGTCATGGGTTCAATCCCTGTATGGGCCATTCACTAAGGAGTAGGACTCGATGATCCTTTTACATCCCTTCCAACTCAAAATATTCTGTGGCAGACAGCAAGGTCTGCTTGGAGTCAAGTTAAATATGTGAACTTAAAAAATAGAAAAAAATCAGAAATATATGTATGTTTTTATCCAGAAAATTTTAAAGTTCACTTTCCAACTTCTAAAATTTAACTAAATACCTCTGAAAGTGTTAAAAACTTGCCACCTTAGAGAGGTGATGAACACTAAACACACAGAAGAAAGCCCTAACTCTGCTCTGCAACTGCAGTACAACATGAGAGGCAAAAAAGTTTAAAGAAAAATAAGTTGCAAATATAGCACTCTTAGAATTGTCATTTGCTTCATATTATTTCAGAAAATCAAGTTAATGCAATATTATTGTCTTGTGAAAGATACTAGTAACTCTTCTGTTCAGTTCATAACTGGCATGGTAAAAACAATCAGGTCAGAGCCTAAACTTTGATGAGAAAGACCTTCTGTGTAGGCTTGAAGACATGCACTTGGTCTTTGGGCTATTCAGTTCTATGCTGTCAATGATGCAACCAACAGCCACCACACAACTACATGGATTTGGACAACCTTATTATACAAGTTACTTGTGAGGCTGCAGAGGAATATGGACATCTAGTTTGTGACTCCAGGTGAGGCTTAGCCTTGAAAGATAGTTATAAACGGCTAGGCAGAGCTTCTGTACCTTGCATTCTTGAATCCAGACAACAAGTCTCTCTAAATCATATTTTAGATGTCTAAATGATCTCTAAATCATAATTTAGATTTATGTGGATGTCAGTCTTTTCTGGTTTTCGTAGCCTCTGAAGAGATTGGTGAGGTGGTTATGCAAACACAATAAATGGATGTGATAAGGAAAGTGTGAATGTTTGAAAGACTCCATAATCCTAAAGCATCACAGACTAATACTACTAGGTTGTATTATAATCTCTCCTGTATTTCTGAAGTCCTGACCTTTGTGGCTTTATGGGATATACATAGTCTGAATGCTTTGGTTCTTCAATTCTGTCTTTAAAAAAGCAAATATATCTATTTTAATAGGTACTTTGAAGCAAGAGTTCACCAGATAAATGGCTCAAACTAGCTCATTAGTTAGGTATACACATTAAAACAAGTCATTACTTAGATATACTCTTAAAAATAGGGTACAAGCAACTGCGACACTAAACTTGCCAGAGCCAGCAGTGTCCTGACAAAACAAAAGCTTTAAATCCAATTATTTATATTTACTCAAGTTAGACTAAAAGCCTTGTTCTGTTTTCACCACCTTCTACAGCCCTCATTTGAATTTTCATTTTAGAAGATTTAAATGAGGACCAATTACTTTGCTTTCTAGACAAGGGCATATTCTCATCTCTCCTTCCCTCTGCATTCACCTATGTGTTATTTTTCTTTGATAATTTCTTTTTCTTTCCTGTAAGCACCATCTGCAAGCACTGCACAGCAAGTCAGTGAGCTGACAGGGCAGGGATGACAGTAGTGATGCTTCTTCAAGCTGTGACAACCAACCAAAAAAACTCCAAAGAAACTGCTGGGTTTTAGCAAGAGCAGCTGCTACATCAGCATGTAGGAAAGGATGACTGTTACCTCATTATTTCCTGGATCTTTAAGTCAGAATTCCAGTTCTTTTCAATTCCAGGTACATGACCCATGCCAACAACACCAACTACAACAGCTGGTACATATTTTCTAGGTTCATCTGAGGAAAGAGAGATGGAGAGAAAGGAACATATCTGTGAAAGAACTAATTTCAAGCTATAAATAAACAGGCAATGTGTGAGATTACAAAATTGATTTTTCCCAGATACAGGGGCTTTTACAACCAGATATTGAAACTGTGTTGTTACATACTCATCTCACCTATTGCCTCTTTCATTGAAAGTCTGAAAAAGTCAGCGTGGTTTCTGGATTTTCAGGAATCGTCTATTCAATAAATAGACCTGGCCAGTGCTCACACTCCAGCCTCAGGGTGACAGGCTCAGCAGATGGAAGCTAAATTAACTTCTTTCCTTCTCTGTGTAGGTCATGCTTAAGAGGAACACCCCCGGTCTTTGCTGTCTCCTGGTCAGAGAACTTTCTCCGCCACTTTGGACACAGTGTAACAAGGGTAACAAGATTTGGGCTCACAACTGTAGAGCAAAGCTTGAGACCAGGCCTGACCCTGTGAAGTTCACTGCTAGAGATGTGGCCTCAGCATCAGCAAACCCAGCCCAGTGCCATCCAGCAGTTAGCCAGCTACCATCAGACCAATTCAACACGTGCCAGCTCTCACCTCCACCTCCCAACCAAATTTCACAACACCCAAATGTGGTTACTGGAAGTTTTCCCCAATGAAAAATATAGCACCATGCCACAATAAAAGGAACTCACAAAAAACTTTCTAAGTAATAATGATCAGGCTGCTTTCCTATGGGGAAAATTCTACATAATACATAAATATAAAATACAAGTTCCACTGTTTTGCTTTAAATATCTACCCTTGATTTTTTCAGAAAAAAAGTAAAAATGTGAAAAGCACTGAAAAGCACCTCACTTCAAAAGGGAACAAAACTGTATTGAAAACACTAGAACTATTATATATATTTAACAAATTGGTTTTTCTAAATTTTCTTTTTCTCTGTCTGTTCTAGGGTTGCTCTAAATCAGAACTGCAACTACAACACAAGTTCTGCACTAAAGTGATGACAAACACTATCTTCTTAAAACATTAAGAAGTAACATACTTCAGTATGCTTATCAATAGGAAGGACATGCAGATCACATATGTCACCAGAATACCTCCAAAGATTAGACAAATACTATTTTCTATACCTTGCTGAAACAGCAGAGTGACATATGATTATTACTGCCAGATCATCAAAGTTCCTAGCAGCCCAGTTTATAATAATTAAAAAAACAAACTATGAAGAGTACTGAAATTAGAGAATTAACTTTTCAAGAAATGATTCCCTCAGCAGCCAGTGACAACAATGAATTTGGTGAGATAATGGGGCAAGCGAGACAGACAACTGTCCCATCCTGTGCAGTCATCCCAGATCCCTGCCTTTTGAAATAGTTGGCTGGCTAATTAGTACTTTCCAGTTTTAAACAAAACAATGAGAAAGGAAACATAATTTAACGTCTACTGCTCTAGGTGGTTCCAACAGAAGAGTAATACCCCTTTTTTAATTTTTTAAGCATTGTATCTTATGTGACACGTGGCATTCATGAATATAACATCCCAGATTTCCTGAGAACTGAACTTTGGACTAGGACACAAAGAACACCTTGCTGATTATAATCTCTGCTTTAAAACAATTACTTTCTGAAGCTCGAGGTAGTTCTATCTGCTTTGCTGCTTGCTTCAGCATGTAGGTCAAGTAAATATCTCGTTCAGAGACAATAGTTCGATGAAGATCAGGGAATTCTCCAATCATTTCTGCCATCATCTGCTCCAGTAAATCCTTCTGTTTGCATTTCTCCACATCATCTTTACTGAAAGAAAGGTAAATTTTCTCAGTATCTGTTACACTTTTAAAGGTCAACACAGACAAACTAATGAATAAAAACAATTGGGCGTAACACCTAAACAGTCCACAGTTCTCCTACCCAAGTTTTTCTCTCCAGAAGGAAAATAATTTCCATAAACCTGTAAAACTTGATACCTAACAATGCCTCTACAGTGAAGGAAAGGGAAAGAAAACAGGTCACTTGCCTTTAGCTAGTTCAACTGGATTTTCTCCCTTCCCACTTTAAAAGCTGACAACCCAACTCAGCAAAACCATTGGGGCTTCAAAGGCAGGAGTTAGCATGGTGCCCCACTTTCAGTGTGTATTAATAAGCACAGAAGAGCCTTCTCACAGCTCTACTGAGGAAGCAGATCTGATCACTGAACACACAGAGCCTTAAGGAACAAAACAGGCACACGGTAATGCACAGTCTGAGGGCATGGGAAGAGATCTGCAGGTTCCTACTGTCAAGCACAGGTCTTAAGCTGGGAAGTCAAGGTTATAAACCAATTCCCAGAACAGAAGAATAACAAATGGGCAGGAAATGCAAAATAAGAACTGCAGGAGTAAATGTGATGAACTTTTATTCTTTTCATAGGTGCTATAAACCCTTCTGTTAGGACCCCTAGCTGTGGGTTATAGCTTGTGGCAATGAAATTATCTGTTCTGGTGTCACTGTCTACTAAAGAATGATGTCAAACAGGCTTCCTTTTTTTCTTTGAAAAGAACACTACAATTGTCAGCAGGGCAAGCTAAAGGAGAAATGCTAGCTTTCAACAGACCCAGAAACATCAATAGACTGACAATTTTGGTGTTGAATCATTACTCCATTTTCCATGGAATCTCATGTTGCTGGCTGGATGTGGAACTCCTAAGAACATACAAATTATTGTACTGAGGCCTTTACTCTCTTTTATTTACAAAATCCACACACAGTGGTGGGAAATATTTCATATTCAAAAATAATAAAATAATAATTTAAGGAATTTTATTAAAGTATACTAGGAATCATTCAGCACCTAATCTTACACTTCACCTGGAAGTAATGCATTGAAAAACAATTAAAGGAAGACCTGACATAGGATCAGAAAGACAGCTTTCACTTCAAAAATACATTTTATTGCAGGATATTTTGTATATTAATCCTTTTCACTAACTTCAAATTTCATTTCATCAGGCTGTATATCCTCATACCAAAGTCCAGCTAAAGAATTGAATAATCCACCCCACACATAAAACATATGGGGTGTTTATTCATACCTGATGGGGTCAGATAAGAAGCAAAGGCCCCAGGCAAGCTTGACTTTTTGCCAGAAGGAAAGTGCAGCAATTGCTCTCTTAAATGTAACAGGGATGGGTCGGTCACCGAGGTGGAATTTACAGAAAGGTACTTTACTGGCCTGAAAGAGAAGATACAAATAACTAGTCACCATTTCATACTGCAGCACAGCAGCATGAATTCTTATCAATGAATGCTAAGGCTTTACGGTGTTATACAAGGCATCTTAAAAAAGAGTAAGCAGTGTCATACTTCAACATAAAAAAATATCCTGGCTTTGCAGTAAATAAAATTTATGAAATACTACTACATTACTTCACAAAGGAATAAATCCACTACACAATGCAGTAGGTATTACAGTAAAAACATTAAATTGTAATGCCACACCCCTGAAGTTACTTGTACTGAAGCAGAAAGCTTCTGATTATTAGTACATAAGGTGACAATGGGACTCAGTAGCTTTATGGGTCTGAATAAAGTCTGAGGTGGACCAATTGCCATCATTTTGCTTTCACCTAGGATTTTTCACCAACCTTACAGTTGGCCATGGTAAGATATATTAAAGAAGGAGTTTATGAGGCAATAACTGATGCCAGATACCACGTGATAATGTGAGACTTGGCTGTAGCTAACAAATTTTAGCACAGTACAGAATTTCTAGAAATTTTTTTCCTATGCATAGTTGTTTAAAAATTTCCAGCAATTGCTTTAGAATAGGACAGAGCTAATTTATTTTCTTTCCCACTTAAAATGGGAAACACTTGAAATGTTTCATTCTGGTCTAGAATGCTCAAGAAAAACCTTGAAGAAGTTTTCTTTTTATTAAGGATAAATACACCAAATTATTTCAGATTGTTTATCAGCAATGTTCTCTCAGATTTCCTTAATAGTATATAATTTACAAAAAAATAGCAAGATACATTCTGCAAGATGGATACATACACAGAAAATACTGTCCCAGTATTCCCAGACAAAAAATAAAAAAAGAGTAGTGTAAAACAGCTACTATTTAGTTCCAGGTATCACTGCTGGCAGTAGTACAAAAGGTGATGTTAAAAGACCATACAGGACTGACAGACCAGTCATATTTCACTTCCCCAGTCTTCGTAGGTGAATGGAACATCTCAGACCTCATTAATCCTTTAGAGGTGGTTTTCACAGCCTGAAATCCTGACATCACCAACAATGGGACCAAGATCAATATTCAGAATTCAAAAACAATTATTTAAAAGAAACTAAATAATTAATGAAAACAAATGCCTTCAGAAATATCATCAGGAAAAAGCCTTATCATTTGAAACCTTTTTGGAATTGCTCTCCTACCACTTATGTCTACAAATCTTTGTACCCTGAGGTACAGTTTGAAGTCAAAAATGATTTTTACTACTTCATTGGTTTCAGCACAGGTATGGCCAGAGTGCTCTTCTCTAGGCAATAACAAAATGGTTTTATTGAGTTCAGCTCTGAAAGCAAAAGGCCAGTAATCTGACCTCAGAAAAGCCATTTCAAGTTCGCACCTCTTTGAAAGCCTCCCTGAATTCTCCTCCCGGGGCCATTCCCAGCTGTTCTGTGATATGAGCAGAAACCTTCAGAAGCAGCATTTGCATCAATCCAGACATGACTCCATTCTGGAAGAAGAAGGATAAAAACATGTAAAAAGAAAAATGTCAACAGGCTGTAGAAAGCACTGCTCACAGAAGTGAAAAAACAGTAATTATTTTAATGAAGAAACAGCACTGAAGCTACATTTTGGAGCCCATTCACTGATCAATAGCCCATATTTCAGTTTTTATCAGTTTATCTCACTGTGCAGCCAAAGTAATCTGCCTTTCAACAAAAATGTACAGCAGGTTAAGGAAATAAAGGATAGGCAGACTTATTTCAGTCTATATTCACTCTGTCTGCTTGAATAAAGTGTCTGAATAACTTAATGGTTAAACATACTGTGCATTTAATTTTTCTTGACCTATGTGGATACAAAAAAATAAAGGGACCCCAGCAGCATATTCCATTAAATGTACAGTGAATGCCATGTCCTGGAAATACTGAAGTGAATAGCCAGTGGCCTAATCCCAGGCATGCCTACAATCATGAAAAATACTAGGCTGAGGACCAGTTCGATGCAGAAACACAGAGAATCTAACACTGTACAAGAAATTGCAGTACATGATTTCAGCACACAAGATCTTAAAAAGCGACCTCACAGTCCTGAATATGAACCAGTCCCACAAGAAGATTGAAGGCTCTCTATTGCTTTTCTGAGCTAGACATAAAATCAAAATTCTTCTCTTGAAAAAATAATAGAATTCTCCTATGTATACTTAAGTAAAATTTTCCTTTCCTGACCTTTTACAGAAAGAGTGAAAAGAACATCTCAAATCTGTCCCTTCTGTCCAGCTCTGGCTGTTCTCAACAAGTTAATTTTATGATTAAGACTCAATGAATCAACATTACCTGTCCCAAAGCACAACCTGCACCTCCTCCAATTTGACATCAGTCCATAATTCTGCCAAAAGGGGCACTGTCCCTTCCCTCAACAAAGGCTAATTTCTTGCCATGTCATCAGCTTCATGCAACTGAAGATGAGGCTACATAGGATAGCCTGACTTAACATAACTGCTGGAAGTTACCAGGGAAAGGTGCTGGTCTCCATTCCTTGCTCAATGACCCACCCTGTGCCAGATCCAATGCTTGTGTGACTTCTCCGAAGGCTGTGTGTGGGTGGGTTTGTGCCATTAAATAGACTCAAGAGCCACTGAGGACTAGAACTGGAAAAAGAGAGGGTTTCTTTTCAAAGCCAATTGATTACCTGCTTTATCATACTACAAACTAGCAAGCATGGAAGAAAGTCAAGTGCTAAGCTTCTGGGGAGAGCCAAGGAACAAACAGGAGAAAAAGTGTTTTCACAGCATCCCTGAGATCCAGTTAAAGTGCATGGGCAACAAAGGTTTCCAGAAGAAAAGATACTCACAAAAAAAAAAACCATCCCAAAAAAACTAGGATAATGCATCCTGAGGTTGTTTGCTGGCTGATCTCTCCTTCAGGATTGATGCACCTGAAGTTGTATTTTTACACTGTGACAGGAAGATTTATCCTGTTGGCTAACAGAGGTATGCATCTTTGAAGTGTTTCCAAGTTGTCTGTGCTCTAAACCTGCATGAAACTTAGTGCCTGCCATAATTGTTTGGCATGAAGGAGATAAAGGGTGACAAGCAGCTGTATGTAGCAGCAACCAGCAACAACTGGCCAGCCAGGTACTGCTGGGGGATGAAGAGAAAAATGTACAAAAATGATGAGAGCAAAACAGTAAAGGAGGTTATTATCCATACTAGATTATTCAGTGTTGTACAGAGGAAAGCTGACCATAAAAGGAGATTAAATCCTGAGTGGATGGCAATAATGTCTTAGGTTAGATGCAACAGCCATAAATAAACATAGCAATGCACAAGCATAAAGAAATTTAACTGCACAGGCAGAGAGATGCAAAACTATTAGTACACAGGAAAGAGAAAGCAAACCATCAATTTTATCAGTGCAATGTTCAACAGCAGTCAGAAAGCAAGAAGAGTAAGAGAGATCACCAGGAAAGGAACAATAGCAAAACATGAAAGCACTGCTGTACAATCTTTAGCAGGCTTCTGCCTTGAAAACAAGATACTTGGACTAGAAAATGTGCAAATACCAAACATATGAGAAGAGATTAAACATACTAAATACCTGTGAAGCTTGGGAAAGGATGACTGTGGGAAGATACACTATTTGACACACAACTAACATAGAGTCAGTGAAAAGGGCAGGAAGAGAGAGCAATACCCAGGCAAAGGACACTTGTACTATATATGGGAACACAGCCAATGCAGGGGGCCTTGGAGCTACTCTTCAACTGCATAACAAATCACTGATCCAGCACCAAGTGTACAAACAAGTAATGTACACTTTCATTTGCAATTCTTTTAAAAACCCTAACTCCCACGAAGGAAGGTAGCACAGTGGAGCCTGGAACTGGTTTTCCTATTGCTGCAAGACCACTGGAGGTTAGACTTCAAAATACAAGTGAAGTTAGCAAGTGGACAGCAGCCTGCTCCTGTCCATATGGATGTACCTATCATCCACCAATTCATGTTATATCCATTTTATTTAAGAGGACTATCCCTGTGGGTTACTTCAACATGGAGGGCAGTGCAAAAGGGGAGCCTTTTTCACTAGCCAGAACCAACATTAACATATATTCTTCCACAGGTAACTTCAGACAAAAGGAAGTTAAGCTATGATTCTGCTCACTTTCTCTTCTGTCCCTCGAGCAAGGTTTCCCAATTGCCCCTCTGTGCCAAGAGCAGCAATCTGACAGCCACAGGGAGATAATGTAGCAAAAAACCAAACCCTGCTCAAGGGCAATCACATCACAGGGCCATGGTGTGGACACAGAAAGGATAGTGGAACCAGGAAGCCAGGGACAAGATAAGGGAAAACCTGTCTTACCAGTTTGGTTTAAACTAACTGTTACTGCCCATCTCCAGGTTATCCACATTTGAGCCAGATACCAGTCTGCACCATGTTGCTTTGCTTAATGGAAAGCAAACAGGCACTTCTCTGCAAACAACTGCAAGGGTTTTTAAATTCAGGAAGAGCTAAAGGAAGTCTGTTTTTAACCTGTAGCAGTTATTTGATAAGCTGTGGATGCCAATGACCCATTGCAAATATTATGTTTCATGGTAACATTCTGCTTAGTGTCCAGCTTCAATCAAGAACCATGAAATCAAATTTTCATACTTAGTATTTATGTAAGTGATAATAAAAAGACACCATTTGGGCTTTCTTTCCTCATTTCCAAACTCAAGGATGAAAGTAGAAAGAAGCTTTGACTTTTAGTGTAGCTTTTGGGCCTGTCTCATTTCAATGAGAGAAGGAAACTAAGGCATAACTGAGCAACTTACCAACTGCTCTGATTTTTACCAGAGAAAAACAAAGACACTATAATATGGCATGAGACAATTGGACTGTTCTTCCTGGTTTTCCCTATATAATCCATGCTGTTAGTGATTCAAAGGGGAAAGGTTGGGGGATTTTTTGGTTGAGACCATAGATAAATACAATCTTTAAAAGGCCCAATGTTCAAATTTTATTATTTGCATTATTCCTGCAAATAAAGTAAAGGAGACTAATACTGAGCCATAAGAATAGGAAGGATCCTTGCAGTATTGTCTGGCTTTGGAGCCAACAGTCTGTGTTTCCTACTGTCTGCACACAAGATCACTTCAAGCCCTGGTAGGATGTGGTAACTGCAAAGTTGCCAACATTAATTTACATCACAGAGAAAAAAAAGTCTGCTATATTGTTTTCATTATCCTTTTCCTCTTAACACAACAAAAACCGTTGCGTTTAGCTTTGATATAAAGACAAAAAGTTTCTGTGCCCATTCACAAGGTCAGAAGACCCCCAGCTATGCTGTTCCAGTTGTTGTGAACAGGCATTTTGGCTACCTGCATCAGAATAATCCACCTTATTGAAGATAAACAGATGCAGCAATTAATGCAATATGCAAGTGTTTTGCAGTGTCTTTTCCTTTGATAGGGCATAAATAAAGGAAACAGGAAAGAGGTGTTAGTGCCCAACTCTTTGAGTCAGAAAGCCTGCTCTGAAACCCTAATTGTGAGCACACACGCTGCATAGCCCTCAGCCACAGCAAGAGCTTCTGCATGCATACAGATTATATTCCAATGGGGGGGGGCAGTCCTGGAAAATCTCCAATTACATCAATAAAGCAATTCCAATATACAGTTACCATACAATCAAAATAACAATCTATTAATTTATTCATCCAGCTGGACACTGAAACTCGTTTTACGATTGACCATACACTGCCATTCTAATCAAGTGCCCTGTCACTTTTAAGTCAACTTCGTGTTTTTTCACTGTGTCTAGCTTAAAATTACTTCAATGCAAGCTAGCTACGGGGAACTGAAAAAATACAGGACTTTTTTTTGTACACACATCCAGACAAATCCACATCAAACTGCCACAGTAGTTATAATTTGAATAGAATCCCATACTTTTTAGCCCAAATTTTTCAGAATTCCCTTCAAGGTCTATTGTCAATTAGAAACTACTCAAAAGACAAGTGGATAGGTAGGAATCACAGAGCAACACACTAGGATGAAGAAGGAATGCAGCTAAATAGAAAATACCAAAATTAAGTATTCTTTAAATCGTTGCGATACAGATGCAGATTGCAGGAATAATAATCACATTTAAATATATTAGCAGAGCATTACAATTGCAAAGTTAGGCTATTGTCCTGCAAATGGAACAGTTGTTAAATGCAGGAGGATTCTTGTCAAGGTCAACAATTCGCCCAAACAAGCCCACAGTGAAAAGAAAGTCCTCAATGCTCCATCTGAAAACAGAAAAACACCCAAACCCAGCTTTGCCACTGTAATAGTACTGTCACCTACATCAACAGTATTAGGTTCTCAACTGGTGGGAACACTGGTTCTGACTGCAATTTGACAAAATGCTCTTAACATAAACCTTTAATTCTCACTGTAGGAATCATACCTGCTTTATAGCTTGTTGAAGTTTTTCCAGATTTATTTCTTTGGCTTCTTTTAGTAATGTCTTTTCATCCATCTTTAACATAGAAACTCTGTACTGGCACAGTTCCACCACAACTACATCAGGCTGTACTTCTTGTATTGTCTGAAAGAGATGAATTTATTTACACTGTTTTAGAAAGGAATAAACAGAAATGCAGCCAATATCAACATTTTAAAGAGAAAAGGGACCTTAAAAGCACATTCCAATAATAATTTTCAATTAAAAAACAGTCAAATAGTAAATAAGAGTTCTCCCAATAACTATGCATTGACAAAAATATTAAGGAAGGTGACAGCAGAATGTCAGTTACTAGATGCTTTGGGACAGGATAATGGTGAACTTATTGTGCTGGGGAGGGGAACAGGGAAGAAACACTTCATGTTAAACTTTTCACATTCACAAAATCAATTTGACTGTTATTGTTTTGTGGTATTTTGCAATCTGAATTAGAATACACTTTGTGCCAGAACTGTCACCCTGTAACCCTGGTTCTTCCAAGATTCCTCCCCCTCTAGCTCCTGAATAAAGCCACTCTAAACTGCAGTGTTTGCAGGAGGTACAATATGAAATAGTTCCTACTTGCACTAGGGCTTCAGCCCTATTTATTTGCAGCCAGAGAATAGAATCCAAGTTTTGTGTGGCATGGATTTACAGCCAAACACTATGCAGGCAATGTAAGCTCCACCAGCCCTTTCAACACTGGCCCTGTATCAGCCTTTTTTATTGAAGGGCAAATAAAAATATTTGAGCTGGGAGAACAACATAACACATCAAAAATTATTACTGTAACATGTCTGTCTCTCATCCCATAGTGCTGTTAGCCCTCCAACAGCCAACTAGAAAAGTCAGAGTCTGAAGGTTACAGCACAGAACCAAGTCAGAGAGCTGGATTTCATTCTGCTTGGTGCTAAGCTGAAACATTAAAAAGATGCTGCTGAAGGGCTCACACTGAGTATTTACCTTTACTACATCCTTTTTGCTGCTGTCACTGAAGTGGGCTGTTCCAACCACATATACTTTAGAACCATCCTCAGTGTCAAGCTCAGTCACAGTGCTTGGTAAAGCAGGCCTTTTCTGCCTCTTCTTCAACTTCATCTCCAGAAGAATTTTAAATGCATCTGCATCAGCTATAAATGGAAAGAACAATAGAAAAGAAAAGCACACATGATATAAAGTGCAGGTAAGTAAGACAGAAAATAAAAATGTCGCCACTAAACAGCAGAGCAGAGCTAAAAGGCCATTGATTTACCACTGTAATCTTACATTCAATTCTGAAGCTACATCATAGAGAGTGCCATCACTGGAGAGGCTGCCTCCAAGCATGGGTCTCAGTCCAGGTTTCCTACCCTGTGGACACTGGGACAGGTTGTCCACGCAGTTCAGTAAGGGAAAGAGAGAAGCTGTGTGGCAGGTGAGGTGGACAGAGAAGCAAAGAATACTTAGAAAAGGTATACACTAAATTAGAGAAAAAAAAAGAGCATTTTTAAAATTCTAAACCCAAAGTGTTCCATTTTGGGATTCTTATCTATATAAACGATAGCAACACATGGACACTGGTGTGAATATGATGGCAAAGTCACCTGCACATGCTGGCACATACAGGATACCTACAGTACCAACCTTAGCCTTTGGTGATTAACACACCAGGGATCAGTACACAAAGGAAAGTTAAACCTCAAGAGGTATTGAGGTCAGGAATCCAATCATTCTTCCCTAGATTCAACAACTATTTAAGACCAAAATGGCACAATGTGAGTTTAGCTCCTCTATGTCAAGCTTGCTGTACGGAAAACAGAAGGATCTATCAGGTCCATCACAATTGCTCGTTTAATGCCAGATAACCTCATTGACTGAGACAAAGAAGCTTTAACTCTACATTAATGGGAAATTAAAGTCGCTTTGATTGAGTCATCTTTAAGCTGTAATGCATCTTAGGGAAAAAATGTATCAAGCAGGAAAGCAGAGTTTTGTTTCCAACCAACTCTCTTTCTCTAGCAAGCTGCTGCACAAGTTAGCAGAGGTCTCAAGTGGTCTCCAGAAGCCTGGAATAGGATCATATGCCCAGGGGGGAAAAAAAAAAAAAAAAAAGATTAGTGAACAGTTTGTAGGCAGGATGTCAAAGATGCAGACAAATTACAGCCTCCTACCACACATTCATTTTATGAATCTGGTTTAACTGCGTGGCTCTGGTTTCAGTTCTGTCCCACAAATACTAATCTTGTAAGACTTTATGTAAAAAAACCCCAAACAACCCCAAACCAAAAACACCAAACAAAACCCCCACCAAATTAAAAGAAAACCAAACAAACAAAAGAGAAAGTCCAAACCCCAAAACCAAAGCAACCCTTCAACATCCTTCTTAGCATTTTAGCAACCTACTACTTCATGGTCAATACCCAAGNAAAAAAAAAAAAAAAAAGATTAGTGAACAGTTTGTAGGCAGGATGTCAAAGATGCAGACAAATTACAGCCTCCTACCACACATTCATTTTATGAATCTGGTTTAACTGCGTGGCTCTGGTTTCAGTTCTGTCCCAATATACTACTCTTGTAAGACTTTATGTAAAAAAACCCCAAACAACCCCAAACCAAAAACACCAAACAAAACCCCCACCAAATTAAAAGAAAACCAAACAAACAAAAGAGAAAGTCCAAACCCCAAAACCAAAGCAACCCTTCAACATCCTTCTTAGCATTTTAGCAACCTACTACTTCATGGTCAATACCCAAGAACATGGTGTGCTGCAATCAGCACTGCCTGAGCTACAACAATGCTGCTGACAAAACAGATGGTGATGCTAAGGAGGAGGTAAGAAAAACATGACTGAAAAAGGAGGAAGAGGTAAGGCTGTTGCATTTGTAGCACTCTCAGTCACATAATTATAAAAGCAGTCATAGCAGATAAACAAAAATCCACCTGAGCAAATATCCTGCCTCCCACTATGGTCAAAAGTGGATGCCTAATGGAGAATATAATACATGGGGAAGTGTGTGTAATACTCATCTCAAATACTTTCCTAGCCTAAAGCCATTTATAGTTCAGATTCTCCCAGCTGCAAGTGGTTTCTACACATTTGGTAACCCCTAAAGGGTGTAATCTCTATTTATTTTTAAAGCTTTCACCTCACACATATATTCAGTACTGGACTGAATAATGCTTTAAGCAAAATAAAAATGTGAAAATGGTACAGTGCCAGATGTTATAATTTAAGGACACAATTAAGGAAAACATTCTCAGGAGCAGCTACGGATTTTATTGAACCAACTTCTATATCTGGAGAAAAAAGGAGCATAAAAAATTAATTTGCTTCTTTAGGTCTGCATACACCTCCCATAGCTTTAGTCAAGGCTCTGTTTGGTCCCAAGAAAGCTGAGAAGCCCAGGAATTATTCAGCAGTGTTGTAACAGACTAATTTACCCTAAGGTGGTTCAGAGCCTATTACTTGCCAGAAAGCACAATCTGAATGCTCCTATTGTTCTAAATGAGCACTGCATTCATTAGGATCACAACAGTGTATAAATATATATAAAGCAAATCCTAAGAAGCCTTCTGTTTTTCCTCTTGAGAAACAAATGCCTGTCATTATCTGATCTTACCAACAGCAGGTAAGAAAAGATACTCTTCCTGGGCTTCACAAGACAGTTTTGGTTGGAATACTTCTATTGCCACATCCTGCAAGCTTGCCAAAACATTATCATGCTAGCATGGGCAAAGCATTCCACTTGGGACAACTGATCAACATCATATCACTAGATGCCAGACTGTCAAAGCAAACACGTACTTATGCATCACTAGCTTAGAAAGCAATAACTGAGCTTGAAACAATAGCTGAGTGTATCTATTAAATCTAAAAATATTTACTTTTGAAAGTATAGGATCAGCAAACTGGCAATCAATATGTCATTGCTCTTTCTAAATTTGATTTACACAACAGGGCCTTGAAACAAATCAAGAGCAGATTAAATCAGCTATGACTTCATTAGCATCTCCCTTTCTTGCTCACAGCCCTGTCCTTTTTAGGTAAGGAAAAGGCAAGGACATTAGTTTAATACCCTTCCAGCATGATACACCCTCCCCAGTCAAACCAGGAACATACAGATATTCTGCGATACACTTGACGTTTCCTTTGGGCCATCTTCTGGGGCATCAGAGGACGACATTGGATCTGCAGCAGCCTGTATGAAACAAATTCAGAAGGAGGCTGGGAATTATAATGAAATGTTTTAATACATCTTTCCCTTTGTGAGTTTACTCAATTTGAACCTACTGATAATATTCAAGCAAGTAAAGAATTTAAGCAGTGTCATAATTCAAAACATCTGTGGTTTTACGACTATTTTTTCCTAGCTGCTTGAGTATGAGAAAGAACATATTAAAAACTAACTACTTCATTCCTATTTTAAGAGATAATATTTATACCTAACTCCATGTTTATACCTATGGAGTTTTAAAATTAATGGGATTCCAGATAAAAAGAACAAACTTAACACTACTACAGCACTTTCCGTGTTGAAAACTAAAATGTGCACTGATTATTTTGCATCATTTGACTCAACCACCAGTCAGCATTAGTCTGTCAGGAGACTGGCAAAGTTAATCAGCACTCACAAGACTAAACACATCCATTCTAGAAGAGTAAGGCCAAGTATTTGCTGGAATAAGGCACTTACACAATATGCAAATCAAATCTTAGAAAGTTCATGTGCATGATGACTTTATAGATACCAGAAGTCAAAGTCAAAAAGATACAAGGCATCTGCAGAGTTTTGCTCTCTAAAGGAACAGAAGGCAATTGAAAAGATTCTCGAAGTCTGACTCTTAGATATTATCCCTAGAAGTATATGATACAAAAACCTTTCTTATTTTTAATTAACCAACAAGTTTTAAAACCTGTGCATACAATTCAAACAATTCCAGTCATTCAGCCAATGTCACTCAAGCCAGAGAGGTAGAGTTAGTGCAGAAAAGACTCAGGAGTAAGGGAAAGCTAAATTATTAACTACCTTTAGGCAACTACCTTAATTCAAAGTTTAATCAGGATGATTATTGGAAGAATTTGGAATTTCTGAAAAACACTAAGTGAAAAAGTTAGAGACAGGATGAGAATCCATCATCATTTAAGTACTTTCCAAAGGAAAGACAATTAATGAGTCAGCAAGCAGGTAGCCAACCTCTCCTGATGGATGTCAGCTTTTTAGCTAAAATGACTGGTTTATTTACTTTGTACTTAACCTGGTAAGGTTTAAAGCAAGTCTGTATAAAGCATATCCGATTGCTAAGAGCTTTTTACAAGAGCAATTCTTTTCTTCTTGCATTCCATTATGCCAAATAGGAATTTTGAGAAAATAAATCCTGAGTGTCTTACCGTGGCCCCACTGAATGCAAGGAAAAGTTTATGATGCATTTCACAGAGTAAACTCAAAAAGTACAACAGCTTTACAGTGCAAAGTTTAAAATACTCACAGCAACACATCATCCTTTCACTACAAAGCAAAAGTCTGTTCATTGACAACTGCAAACTGCAACTACACTGCAAACTGCAATTACATTCACAAATCTAATTTAACACCAGCTCAGCTTTTGATCACAGCATATGACTTGACTCTACTGCTTGCATACTTTAAGTCTAGTCACAACAATATTTTGGAAAAATTCATCCATCTGTAACATTTGGAATTAATCCTGTCACTTATGCTGGCTTTGTCATCACAACATCACAACACTGCAATGAGCAGAGCACTAAGCCACCACATTAGGAATCTGTTGTTCTTTTTTTGTTATTAAGAGGACAAAAGAACTGATGCTCTTACACTTCATAGGATAAAAATTTCCTGAGCTTCACCTATTATACCAGAAAAAGGTTTTGAGATACATGAATATGAAAGGACAAGAAAAGGAACAGAAAGGACAGAAAAATCATCTCAGTTTAATTTGGCAAGGAACTTCAGCCATGAGATTATTAGTGTATATAATCAATATCTGTGATTTACCCACAAAACCTTTTTTCTCCTAGAGGTTTAATCTCATAGGTTATACTATTTTATGCAATTCCTCTCTTGCAAGTAGAATACTAGAAATGACCCATTTTAGCTTTTGCAACTGGAGGGAAAGACAACCTGAACAGAAACAAAATATATCAAGAGAAACAGCACACAGCTCTCCTACTCTGTTTTAAAAGGGGTCTTACACTGGCATTCTCAGCCCTAAGACTTTGCAGAACTTGTCCAAGAATGAGTGAAAGAACCTGGCTGATTCAGTCTTGACCTTCCCTGCAATTGTACTGAGATACAAACTTCATTTCCAAGCCCTACCTCAGGCTGTTGCTCCTCTTGCATTCCTGCAGTGTAGGCTTATTTTCACCAACCACACAAGAACTGCAAGAAGTAAAAAGAAATGGGAGAGAATTAAAAATTATCGGCATACCCAGAATATTTGCTCAAGAACTGGCAGGGAAAAAAAAAGATGTGCCTCGACAATCTCTAATAAAGGTTGAAGTAATAAAAGAAGCTAACTGAAGAGGCACAAATGTCACCTCTTCAACTCTACTGCCTTTAAAAAAAAAAACACAACAAACCAACAGCAACTCCCCCAGCAGAAGGTGAAACTAGCCTGTTTCAGTATGTTTCTTGAGGTGGCTCTAAAGCCAGAGCACAATTTCTGCAACAGGAAGAATCTTGCTCAGCTTAAATCAGTAGTTCTGTCTTGTCCATATGAACTACATTAAGACAGTTTTTAGGCAGATTTTAGGAATCATCTATATTTCTAAGACTTCACTGCTGCATAGAATAGGAGGGCAGTTACAATCTTAGTATTCAACTATTGTCATACATGTTGTTTTATCTGCATCATGTGACCACATATATTTGTAAATATGTCAGGGTTAGAAAATCAGTCAGCTACTATCTGTGTGACAAACGCGTGAAACTAGGGTTTCCAACCCTTACTGAATGGTTTCCATGCTTTAATTTAACAACAGAGATGAAGGAATCTTAAAAGTCCAAAGTTCTCCCTGACGATGGCAGAGTGCTGATTGGACTTGGGTGGTACTCTGAGGTGATTACACAAGACACTGAATGCATGACTACTGCTTATGCTGCTTATTCTCACTGCCATCCCACTAATGGTCAAGCACTCAAAGAAAGTGCTGCTTCTTTACCACAGCATTTTGGGCTACCTCCATTTGAGCTATTTCACAGCACATGTGAAAAGTGTTTTATTTTATTAAATTAAGAGAGAGTAATCCTGAACAACTTATTCATAGAATTAATTCACAGTCCCACTCTGAGGAGTGGACAGACAAGTTTGGCTCCTGCCCTATGGTCAAGTGAGGCTGGAGAAAAGCTGGCTGGTGTCTAGGTGACAGCATACTTAGCACACAAACATGATGGCAAGCCTCACCCTTCCCCAAACACAGCAGTCACCTGCAGTTGGATTAGTGCCCTGCATTCTGGTTTCTAGAAAGCCATTTTGCTGTCTAGCTTTGCTTAAAGTAAGTGTCTTTAAAAGAGCATTTGCCTGGACAGTATGAAGCAAGTGAGTGTAATTCTGTTTACTGGCACATCTTCCATGCAGCAGAGGGATTTCAGGAATTTGTGCCTCTTCATTTGTGCTTTGTCCACTGCTCATGGTCAGCCAGCAAACTGGAGATCACAGCTGCAGGCTGGGCAAGAAAAAAGAGGAGTGAACAAGATCCTGGCTTCTGCATGGTCTCTGGAGCAAAATCCCCATGAAACCCAACAGAGCCCCACAGCTTGAGCAGCCAACAGCTACAGACACAGCTCCTGAGCTGCGAGGCAAATACGTCATTAAAATGAAAAAATACACACTGCACACAGTCCAAGAAGTTCATTAAAACAACCTATTCAAAAACATGCAAGAAGTCCTCACAGACAACGTAAGCACTCCAGCAGTTCTGCTACAAGGCACAATATCATTTTAAAAGCAGGACCTTCCTGCCTTCCAAGGAGTCAAGTCAAGGAGCTCTGGATGTCAGAGTAAGCTGAAATGACAGGTGAAGTTGAACTGCTCTTCTGCAGTATTTCCACAATTTATGAGTGGTGCGGACAGATCTAAAGCAGCACAGCAGAAGGAAACCCCTGCCTTGAGACCTGCAACCTGACTGGGACACACCAGCCCACGGACACCTCACTGCAGACAGTCTGCTAGTTTTGTGAGCTTAAGTGAATTCAGCACCTCTTTTTATCCTGTCCTGTCTCTGATAGACTGCTTAACTATTGTTGACTTAGGCAGTAAACACACTGGAAAGCAGGCTCAGTTTAAAAAACTCAGCATTTTCTGCCCCCTCACCACTCTACAAGGCATTTTTAGTTCAGATGATCAAACAGGTGCAGGAAGAACTGCAGCATAAAAACCTGAGGAAGAGCATGAAGTGAGGAAGAGCATGAAGAGATGCTGAAACCAACCACCCTCTGAGAATACTTGTTCAACAACAGCATCGCTCAGAGTGAAAATACCACAGTGTTTTTCTGTCAGTGAATCAGCTGGCCCTAAATACAACCTAAAGTTCTAAGCTTGATTAAGGCCTGCTGGCATTTGAAAACATGTCCCTTATTTACAGAGTGCTCTTCAAAATAATGAACTGCAAGTTTTGTTTAAAGAATAGACTCCTATACAGAAGCACTACATGGTGTTTGTTTCCAGCTCACTGTTTCACTGCAGTTTCCAGCTCCAGCCTCTGCAGGGAATCCATGGAACAATACTTCCACGGCCAGATGAGAGAATGGGCAGCCACAATGACAGGCAAGGCTGCCACCATCTTCTCCTAGGACAAGTGGGCCCGTGGGAATCTCATGAGATTTAGTAAGTGCAAGATGCTACACCTGGGTTGGGGCATCTCCCCATGATCAATCCAGGCTGGGGGTGGAGGCACTGAGAACAGCCCTGCGGAGAGAGCCTGGGGGTGCTGGTGGATGAGAGGCCAGACACGAGCTGGCAATGCACACTTGCAGCACAGAAAGCCAAACATGTCCTGGGCTGCATCCAAAGTGTGGCCAGCAGGGTGAGGGAAGTGATTCTGTCCCTCTGCTCTGGTGACACCCCACCTGCAGTGCTGCATCCAGCTCTGGGGGCCCCAGCACAGGAAGGACATGGACCTGTTGGACCGAGCCCAGAGGAGG